>JAHRHJ020003616.1:0-138278 GCA_019776745.2 Taxus chinensis | reverse complement strand
ACAAAAGAATCAAGTAACCCCCAAACAAGCAAAAGAACTTGAATAAATAGAAAAGAGAGAGAGGAGGATGATGTGGCTCCAAGTAGGATGCCACCGCTTTCCTCTCCACTCCACATCACCCTAGTCAACCCCATACTCCAAAGCACAATTAATAAGTGGTTTAAGAAATGACATTTTACTTACACACACAATCTAAGCCCACACCCCTTAAGGAATAAAATAAATACATGTAAGAAAGTGTAATAAAAACTTACAATTTGTCTTTCCAAAACACATAATGGGGTCTAATTTTTATCCCCCAACCCATACATAGGGTTGGCATAGCAATTTAAGAGGTGTGTGACAAGTTTAACTTGTCCCACAAGCCTTCAAAATTGGCCCTTAAGGCTAAATTCGAATTTCCATGAGGGGGAAGAGTGTACAAACACTCAAGGACACAAGCACTCAATCTTACAACACAAAGCCCAAGAGCCATCTAGTCTAATAAATGAATTTTTTTGGTCACATCCATAATTAGTTAATAACAAGATTAATTAACTTAAATAGGACACTAAAACCTCTTAAGATAAAGGGGAAGAATACAACATTTTCTAAATAATTAAAACAAGAAATTTACATCACTAAAAATCACATATTACATTAAGTAAAGGAAACCAAACAAAATACAACACATAACCCCTTAGTCAGAATTTCCCCCTAACAATAATTCAAACACACACACACACACACAAACACATGTTGCCATGGTGACCCTTGTTGAATTCATCTATAATTCCAAGGTGGTTGGTCTCCAATCCCCCTGACGTTTCTTGTGACATGTTTACCTGCAAAAAACATACACCATCCTCCTTGGCCTCATGTCCGCATTCAAAACAATCTAGGAAAATATACAATATAAATCCACAATCATCTATATACGAATGAAATCATCATTTAGACTAACAATGTTTACTATCATAAAATTCCAATAACAACTCAACTCTATCTTCTATCAATATCAACAAGATCACAAGATTAGTTCAAATGCTAAGTTCTAGTCAACAAAATAAAATTTATGATGTCAGTAATACATATGTCAACAACACATCATCATCATCAATATAAAAATGTCTCTCATAACTACAAAAATCATACTTATGAATCGCTAACCTCCAATAGTTAGAGTATCTATATCATCTAACATAATGCTAAATCAAAATGATATAATATCATCCATGTCAATAGTCAACTGTAATCGTAAATCAACATATAATAAGTGTCGAAGAGAAGTGGGTACTACACTTACCTATATATCTGCGAACCCTAAATGGTTAAGCGAAGACGACGACGGCCATGGATGTAAGAAAAATAGGCGGAAGCAGATGTTGGCGGAGGCGCACAAACAGGAACAATCGCGAATTGAAATCCTGGCAATGGAGGGCAGAAAAACATCCTTTCGTGACGCGCACAGGAACACAGAACAAGTCCTTTCGCATGGATTGATCTAGGCATTTTGTGGCGCTAAGGCGGCCTCTTCAGAATCCTAACCCTGCTAGTTCCTCTCATGGGGACGGATCTCAACCGACACCTATATAGAAGGCTCGATCACCCTGTGCTAATCATTTTGCTGCTAATGGCGATTGCAACAGTGGTAGAACTGTAGGCAGTGAGTGTCCTCTGCAACCTAAGAACCACTCTTCTTCAGTGGATTTGCACCCGAAGATCACTACGACAGACATACCTATGGATACCATGTATGATGTGAATCATGTCCTGAATAATAACTCAAACAGATCGACTACATTTAAGGATATTTTACAGGGCAGGAGTCTCACACAGGGGATGAGTCCCATCACACCTATGACCCCTGTGGTTACTAACCCTAGCGTTTCTTTTGGGGATGAAGTCCTTGATTCAGAACGTTTCTACCAAGAGCATGCCTTGATCGGGAGATTCAACGGGCTCTGGCCAAACCTAGCTACCCTTCATGATTAGATTACAAAGCACTAGATCCCTATTCTATCTGTTAAGTTAGATCTTTATCCATGTGTGAAAGGTACATTTATTGTTGATTTTTCCTCAATTAGGGATAAGGAAGTCATAGCTAAAAAACTCTGGGCTTCTCAATCCCACTATCTAGGTTTTGAAACCCTGGTTCCCATCTTTTAACCCAATCACTGAATCCTTTGCTTGCAAACTAGTCTAGATTAGACTGCCCCATTTACCGCTCCAATTCTGGGACCGTACTTGTCTAACTGCTATTGGAAATACTTTGGGTCATACCCTTTTCATTGACCCCCAAACCACTGATTTCATGCACACAACCTTCATGCTAGAATCCTTGTTGAGCTTGACACATCCAAAAATCTCCCTGCTAATATAGAGCTTATAGTCCAAAATAGAACTTGGACACAATCATTAGATTATGAAGGCTTGCCCTTTAGGTGTAGAAAGTGTTTTGCTACCGGACACACTGCTGATGTTTGCGGAATGGAAAAGAGAAAAAATGGAAAAAAACAACTGGTGGAAAAATGCCCTCCCTGAACACCTGATTTTCGAAGCCAAAGAGGAGTCAAATATAGATACTGAAGATGATTTTGTCCCGGAAACCCCTCTTTCAGAAATTCCAGTTGTTGAATGCGCCAAAGAATCTCATTCATAATGGTGACATAAATGGAAAATACAAAAGAAGATAATGAATCTATTGTCCCAGTTGGATCTATGGAGGACAAGGAAAATATAGCCTCCTTGGCATTCAATACCTCCAATTACGGAGGCTTCTACAGGCTGGATTACAGTGCGTAAAAAGAAAAAACTGGGGTCTCCAAGAATACCGCTTCTCCGCCTTGCTAGTTTCCCAATGCTGCTTTCGGCTGCTCATTAATGCTTCACTTTCTTTGCAGCGAGGCAGCAGCTGTTTGAAATCGCTGTAAATCAATTGTTTTTATGTTGATTTGCTGTTGGTATTGGGTTTTATTTCTGAGCAGGTTATTTCCTGCTTGGGTGTTCATGATTTACCTCGATTTTGTTCTTTTTCTTTGTGCCTTATTTGTTCACATCTGGCTTTTTGAGCCTTCTTGTATAAGGGTATAGTCCCTTTCAAAAAACTATTCAAGTCCGGATGCAAAGATTGACATAGATGGTCAATATTTTGCACAAGTTTGTGTTGACTGCGAACCTACATGAGGGGTAGGCACCACGCTTCCTGGGTGCCAAAAATAAAAATTTATAGCAATGGAGTTCTATTTTATCCAATGAATATGTTCTATTTACATTACGTTGTTGCTTATAGTAGGTCAACTTTCATTTATATGTGTATCTATCATGAATACCTTTTCACGTCAAATTTACTAATGTGTAATGTGACGTGTAAATACTTTTTACCTATTATGTGATTATCTATACACACATGATGGTGAAAGTCTCTTAAATGTACATGTTATTTTAACATTTTCAATTATATGCTTTGCTCTGTATGAAATCCATGACGGTCATATTTCAAACTGTGACAGTATTTTGACATCTCAATATGACTAAAAACCTCTAAACTCCTTCCAAAGCCATTCCAACCCTACTCTCGGGGAGCAGGGGTTACCAATTTGACGGCCACCTATGCCTGTCAATAGCAATTTTTAGAGGGCCGGTCATTTTTAAATATTGCCCTATCAAAATGTAAAATAATGGTTGATAATCTCCATTCCTCTGCCTTAACAAACTGTAATATCAGATTATTCTGTATATATGTTGAAAATATTTTTATATATGGACACATAACCTCCGAATATATATTGTTGCCAAATGACGGTCGTATCTTCAAATATACAAGCTTTCGCATGTGACCCCATGGTTATTTCAAATATTAGACACACTGTATATAAAGTTTACGGCATTTCAATCACAGGAAAAACGTCTAATCAGGCCGTAAAATTTAACCCTCGTTGAGCTCGGGATTGTTACGAACAGGAGACTCTGGTTTCTGGAATTCTGGGGCACACGTGTTATGGAAGAATTTAATGGGATTGTGAGCAAATTTGAAGAGATTCGCGTTGCCCTAGGACTAGCTGCATTGTTGTCGCTCACAGACTGTTCTCTCCCACATCCTATTTTGGCCATGGTTCGAGGCTTCTCTCTAATCAGGTCCTAATTTATAGCTAACAGAGGAGCAATGTGAGGTGTGAGGGTTGATTTTCATATCATTGATTTTTCTTACGTCCTGTTTAATATTAGATGATTTAGTTTTAGATTCCTAGTTTTAGGAAAAGCTATTAAAGAAAATAAATCAAAAGCTTTGTATTGCACAAAAGCATGTGCTTTTTAGTTCTATTTTTAGGAGAGTTGAGTGTTTTATTGTTAGATGAAGCCATCTATTTATTAGAGGCAATTGTAAGTGTTTTCATATCAAACACAGTCAGAGAGATTGTATTGAGCTGAAGCTCTGAGAAGGAAGAAGAAATATATGCACAGAAGTGCTGATATGAGTTTGCAATAATATGTTTTATTTGCAATTCTTTATTTTATTTCTGTTAGTTGTTATTTTATGTGCCTAATTTCTACAAATTGGTATCAGAGCATGGATTTTTTCAGCAGGTTTCTAATTGACAACAGGTTATGGCTTCTATATCCGGTCTACAGACACCACAATTTACAGGAAAGAATTATGAGTATTGGTCATTAACCATGAAGGCACTATTCAGATCCCAGGATGTGTGGGAAATCATAGAGAATGGGTACATAGAGCCCACAGATGCAACAACATATAACACACTCTCACAGGAAGAGAAAGACACTTTGAAGGAATTAAGAAAGAAATATGGAAAATCTCTTTTCTTCATTCATCAAGCCATGCATGAAAGCATCCTACCCAGAGTGGCAGCAACCAGTAAAGCAAAAATTGCGTGGGAAACTCTCCAAGTTGCATATCAAGGTAAAGAGAAAGTAAAAACTGCCAAGCTACAGTTACTTCATAGAGATTTTGAAAATATGTCAATGAAAGATTCAGATTCCGTAGAATCATTCTTTACTTTTGTAGTTGGTTTAGTCAATCAAATCAAATCTCATGGTGAAACTATTGAGGACAGAAGGATTATTGAAAAATTTCTTAGAAGTTTTCCTGCAAAATTTGATCCTTTGGTAGTTGCTATTGAAGAAACTAAGGATCTAAGTCAGTTTTTCAATTGATGAGTTGCATGCATCACTAATCAATCATGACTAGAGGTTGAATACATCACACATAGTTGTAGAACAAGATTTTGTATCACAGGTATTAGGAAATCATGGAAGAGGAAGAGGAAATTTCAGCCCTAGAGGCAGAGGAAGAAGTTCATCTAGAGGATGCAGCAGTGGTCCATCAAACTCAAGTGGAAGAGGACATAGTCAAGAGCACAATCATAATCATTTTTCAAGTCAGAGACATGATAAGTCACATGTGCAGTGTCACTATTGCAAGAGATATGGGCACTATGCTTATGCAGGAAAAATAAGTATGATCAGAACAAGCAGAATCAAAATCAGGTTGGGAGCTCTACTCCAAGCTCCATGTTTATTGCATGCACAAAGGTTTCCAAAGCATCCCCTATTGAGTGTAATCTATCACAAGAGATTCCTAGTGATGTATGGTATTTGGATTCTGGTTTGCAGTAATCACATGTCAGGTAACTTAGATTTATTTTCTAATTTGGATGAGTCAGTAAAGACAGAAGTTACCCTTGGGAATAATAATACAGTGACTATAAAAGGAAAAGGAACAATCAACATTCTAACTAAAAAGGGGGAGCAAAAGATTATGCAGGATGTTTATTATGTTGCAGGTTTGAAGCACAATCTTATGAGCATTGGTCAATTGGTACAAAAGGGATACAAAGTTTACATTGAAGACAAAGAATGTGTGATCATGGATAAAGCTCCAAGTACCTAGGTGATTGCTAAAGTGAAGATGACAAGAAACAAAATGTTTCCTTTGAAGATTATACCAGCCACATCTGGAGCTCATACTACAGATCAGTCCAGGAGCTAAGGAGATTGAATCATCTTTTCAGTCAGTTGAAAAAGATGAATCGTGGCTATGGCATCTCAGGTTTGGTCATTTAAACTTTGGTGGTTTGAATTTATTACACAAAAAAAATATGGTGAAAGGTTTTCCTTTGATTCAGAAACCAGATAGAGTTTGTGAAGGTTGTATTTTAGGGAAGCAACACAGAGAGTCTTTCCCAGTTGGAAAAACAAAAAGAACAAGTGCACCACTTGAAATTGTTCACTCAGATTTATGTGGACCGATGCAAACAAATTCTATTGGAGGTTTCTCATATTTTATGACATTCATTGATGACTATACAAGGAAGACATGGGTGTACTTTTTGAGACACAAATCAGATGCTTTTGATATATTTCAGTAGTTCAAGGCTTTAGTGGAAAAGAAAAGTGGGTACTACATCAAAGTTTTGAGGACAGACAGAGGAGGTGAGTATGTTTCCAATGCTTTTCTGAATTTTTGCAAATATCATGGTATACACAAGCAGTTTACTTCCAGGTATACACCACAGCAGAATGGTGTGGCAGAGAGAAAGAATAGAACCATCATGGAGATGGCGAGAAGTATGATGAAGGAAAAGCATCTTTCAAATGAGTATTGGGAAGAAGCAGTAGCAACTGTTGTTTACATCATAAACAGGTGTCCAATGAAAATTGTTCGAAACATGGTTCCTCAACAAGCTTGGACTAAGAGGAAACACAATGTTTCTCATTTTAGAATTTTTGGTTGTGTGGCATATGCACATGTGCCTGATGAGCTAAGGAAGAAGTTAGACAACAAAGGAGAAAAGTGCATATTTTTTGGATATTCAGAGAATAAAAAGCTTACAAGTTGTTTAATCCAGCTACTAGAAAGGTCATAATAAGAAGAGATGTACAATTTGTTGAAAATGAGGCATGGATGGAAGTATTGAGAAAATAGTCAGTGTAGCAACAACTATTCCTCATGATGATATGGCAGATGAAAGCATAGAGTAACAAGGTATTGTATCTTCTTCGAATCTTAGACATGCACCACAAGTTGTAGCACAAGCTACACCTCCATCTACATCTAGGAGGTCTCCAAGATTTCAGTCATCTTCAACCATGCAACAGACACCACAAAGAACACCAGAAGCTACTCCTTCAGTACAAAATATTCCATCATCAGATAGCCCTTTGCAGCAGAAAACAAGGAGTCTTAGTGAGATTTATAATGTTGATACAACTAATTTTTTTTCAGTTTTTGCATTGTTTTCTCAAGTTGCAGATCCAATATACTTTGAAGAGGCTATAAACAATGAAGTTTGGGTTCAAGCCATGGATGATGAGATAGACGCCATAGAGAAGAATCAAACATGGGAATTGGTAGATCTTCCAGAAGGAAAGGACGTGATAGGAGTGAAGTGGGTCTATAAGACCAAATATATTGCTAATGGTAAAGTACATAAACATAAAGCAAGGTTGGTTGCTAGAGTTTTTTCACAACAATATGGAGTAGATTACAATGAGACATTTGCACCTGTAGCATGTTTGGACATGGTAAGAATGGTTTTAGAAATTGTAGCTCAAAACAAATGGCCTATTTATCAAATGGATGTAAAATCAACATTCTTGAATGGTTTTCTTGAAGAAGAAGTTTATGTGAATCAGCCAGAAGGTTATGATATTGAAGGTCATGAAGGAAAGGTATACATGTTGAAAAAAGTGCTCTATGGTCTCAAGCAAGCACCTAGAGCTTGGTACAACAAGGATTGATTCTTATTTGATATAGAATGGTTTCAGTAGGAGCAACAGTGAGCCTACCTTATACATCAAGATCAATGAGAAAGGTAAAATTTTGATTGTTTGTTTATATGTGGATGATTTAATCATCACTGGAAATCTATCTACAGATTCATTCAAATCAGCTATGAAGAAATAATTTGAGATGACAGATCTAGGCCTCATGCACTATTTTTTGGGCATTGAAGTTCAACAATCAGAAGTTGGAGTTTTTATTTCACAAGCAAGGTATGCTAATGATGTTTTGAAGAGATTTAACATGTTGAATTGCAAGCCAACACCAACACCTGTTGCAGTAGGTTTGAAGTTAAGAAAAGATGACAGTGGATCATTTGTAGATCCAACATTGTTCAAAAGGCTAGTTGGAAGTCTCATGTATTTGACGGCCACAAGGCCAAATATTATGTATGGTGTGAGCCTCATCTCAAGGTTCATGGAATCTCCAAAAGATTCACATTGGCAAGATGAAAAAAGGATTTTGAGGTATGTATGTGGAACTAAGAATCATGGAATTTTGTATTCAACATCAGATGAGTTCAAACTCATAGGTTACACAGACAGTGACAGTGCCAAAAGTATTGATGATAGAAAGAGCACATCCAGCTATGATTTTCACTTTGGAACATGTGTAGTTTCATGGGCATCGAAGAAGTAACCCATAGTCACACTATCTTCAACAGAAGTAAAGTATGTAGCAGCAACATGAGCAGCATGTCAGGTTGTTTGGATGAGAAGAGTGTTGAAAGATTTGAGGCAGAATCAAGAGGATGCTACACAGATTTTTTGTGACAACATTTCAGCAATAACATTATCCAAAAATCATGTTTTTCACAAGAGGAGAAAAAACATAGACATGAGGTATCACTTCATCAGGGAGTTGGTTAACAACAAGGAAATTTGTCTTGAATTTTGCAGATCCGAAGATCAGTTTGCTGATATTTTTACGAAAGCTTTGGGAAATGAAGTTTTTGAGTATTTGAGAACTTGTTTGGGAGTTTTTTTATCAGGAATATGTCAAACCTAAAAGTGCACACTCAGCTCTCAAAAAATAAAATTTGAAGGTCAAAATTAAGGGGTAGTGTTAGAAAAAGAGTTTAATTTTTTGTCCCTGCTTTATTTTTAGAAAAGTTTTGTAAAAAAAAAAAGTGAGTTTTTTTTCATGCATGGTTTTTCTTAAATAGATGTTCCTAGTTTTAGATTCCTATAATTAGGAAAAGCTAAAATAAATCAAAAGATTTGTATTGCACAAAAGCATGTGCTAATTTTAGGAGAGTTGAGTGTTTTATTGTTAGATGAAAGCCATCTATTTATTAGAGGCAATTGTAAGTGTTTTCATAACAAACACATTCAGAGAGATTGTATTGAGTCGAAGCTCTGACAAGGAAGAAGAAATATATGCACAAAATTCCTGATCTGAGTTTGCAATAATTTGTTTTATTTGCAATTCTTTATTTTATTTCTGCTAGTTGTTATTTTATGTGCCTGAATCAAATAACTCTAAGGGCAGAGAAAGGAAATGAATCCAAATAAAAAGTGCCTCAAAATAAAATTCATGAGGCTTATCAGGATCCCATCTATGAAGGCTAAGAGTAGCATTTCCATAAAATAAAGGGGCCCCCAAAAATAATTTTTCCATCTCCCTCTCATCTTAGAAGCAAAAAAAAAACCTTCTCCTTCGAGTGCCCTGAATTCAATCTTGCATTCCCATTTCCTTTGGCACCATTCTCTTACAAAATCAATGTTCGGTCTCATGCCTGCAAATCTTCCAACCAACACGAATCTAAATCTTGTTTTTTCTTTGTTAATGATTGATTTTGGAATTTCCAACTGTGGCTCAAAATATTTCTAGATGGAAAGAGCTTCATTGGTTCCCTATGTACTTCTCCAAAAAATTTCACATCCCAAGTTGCAGCTCCTCCCATCATTCCTCCACCAATATGGGATTAAATGATTTTTCAGCATGCAACAGATAAATCCAACATTATAATTAAGTTTACGAATTTTGTTAACTCTTTTTATGTTGTAATGATTAATATTATTACTTAGATCAAACTAAGTAACCCAAAATTATTAATATTCCAGAATCCATCTTGAAAACATACGATAAACCATGTGAAAATGCAATAGGTTTCATATCCTTCTTCATCTCCCTTTAACACACTATACGAGCCGATATATATTGTATACCTTTGGTTAGACCTTTTAATAGGTTCAAAGATCTTGTGCATCTTCTTTGTATGAGCCAGTAAAGTATGTAAGTACTTCCCTCTAGCTCCAAACACTATTGAAAGAAGAAATGGTGAAAAGACAATGCAATTAGTCAGTTGCGTGCTACTATGTGTTTAGTTTCTGGCATTGTGCTAACAATCCAGTTTCAAGACTGCACACTAGCCTATGAAACCCTGTCTCTCATTCACTACAAAATGATATCGACATAGTTATCAGGGTTCTTTTCCATTGATTAAGTATTTAAGTTAAATTCAACCATTTTAGTTATTCATTTCTAATAAGTAATTAAATTTAGTTCATAATTTCTAGGGATCATGACTCTATATTTGGGTCACATGGATCATGTCAGTACCATATTGGGATCCCTATGGGAAAGGTTACACTCATGTAATGACTTGCGTCATTATGCATTTGTTACCCTTCCCGTATACATCCTCAGCTGACATAGACAAGGTTCATATGACTCGAATTACATTGAATGGTACCTACCCTTCATTTATAAATCATTATGTTTTCATCTGAAGGATAGGTTATACCGAGTTTCATAAGGTTAACCAATTCACGACAGAGGTGTACAGTAAACTCATCGGGTCACTGAATAGTGTATGCACCTCATACCGCATGTAAGACAAATTATATCATTCTACAATATTTTCTTTGGGGTCAACTAAGCATATGAATAATTAATTCATAATGATAAGATAAATAATGCTTATAATCATTTGTAGCCATTTACTAATTTTAGTACACCCAGATTATTTAAGTTGATCTTGTACTATATCTCATGATGATTATGAATTAATTTTTGTACTATGTTTTCTAACGACGTATTCGTCATTCAACAAGGTAAAATAGAATAGATATGACTTTCATATTGAATAAAAAATTATCTTAACCATGTATGTTGTTGATGTTACAAGATAACATTATATTGTTCATTAATTATAACTTTTAAATGGTTATTTATCATGTTAATGTGCTTATTTATGCAAGATCAATAATATAATCCATTATCTTATCTTGTTGTTTTCATCATTAATTAAATGATTCCAACATATTCATTAATCCATAATGACATCATAAATAAGTTATGATAATTCATGATAACTTCAATTATAATAAAAAAATCAACAATAATACATAATTAATAACAAAAATCATTAATTTCATAATTAATAACAATAATACATAGTCGGTCAAGAAGCATTTTGAAAAATTAATATCTTCTGGATCAGTATTGGGATGAATCTGTAGCTTACAAAGTATGTTTCTAAGCTCTGTCGCGATGGCAAGCCCTAATTGCAATCTCTCAAACCCTAAACGAATCCTACCTAACCCTAACTTTGTTCCTCTGGATCAGGGCGACGGCTATGGGTTTTCAAGTCCCAAGCGGTTATGTGGTCAATCTGGTGGCGTCGTGTGATTGGGTGGTCCTTTTCCGCCTGAATGTTCTCTTTTTTCGACCAAGAATGGTGACATTTATCTAACTGGGAGTTATTTTTTTTCCTGTAAACTGCAGCTAGGATATCTATGATGATGGTGTTGTCAACGGGTAGAGGTTGGAATTCATTTTTGTGTCCATATTGGTATACTCAGTTCTCCCCCTGATCTAATTGGTTCCCAACATGAGGCTCTTGGTTCTCCCCTTGCTACCTAGTGTTCTCAGACTAGTGCTAGAAATGACGTTGAGAAAGGGGCTGGCTCGATCCCTGATTGCCTCTATTCTAGGACGATCCCTGTCTCAAATGGCGGATGCAATCATACTGAGAAACCAAAGGCCGAATCCCTTGTTATGACCCTTTTATCTGGTGGTTATGGGTCTTTTGTGTTGGATAGTGGATCTTCAAAGTTAGGTGGTGTTGTGGCACATGCCACCACCCAAGGGAATGAGAATCCTTTTAGTCAGATTATGTTCGAACCCCCTCTGCAGCGATCCTGTGCTGCTGCTACGTCCAGACAGAGACCTCTCAAGGTGGCCATTAATAAAACTTTAGTTACCTGTTGATGCGAAATCACAGCACCCCCGAATGGCCTCTCAGATCTGATATTTGATAATGGGGCATCCGATGTGATTTGCATAACATTAGATCATCTCTCAAGCTGTGGGACTTGCGAACTTGAAATGATCCTCCAGAGAAGGCTGGTTCCTGCTCCTAAACTAACTGCCACAAGCTATTCTAGTGTAGGCATACTAATCTATCCTAATCTAACTTCCAAGGGACCAGGGAGAGAGAGAAAGAAAGAAGATAAAACCTACACTAAAACGATGATACACTATAAAAGGAGGCGAGATATTCTATGAGGGAGGATGAAATAGGGGAAAAGGAACTAGGGGAGGTCAGACAAAAGTGACACAGACCCAGATCTTAATCAGCCATTGAAACTACATGAAGCACGACAACTTACACCTGCAAATACGAAATACGTGCATAAGAAACAAACACAAAATGGAGAGGCACATAGAAACAACAAAATACGAGAAAGGGTTGAAGAACACCACAAAACACGATTTTATTGCTCTGTAAGGTGCACAGACCGTTACATGGATGCTCAGAGGCATAAAATATGTTTTTCAGGCATAGGAGAAGGCTTATAACTCAGAATTGGAGTCGGGAAACAATTTTTACAAAGTTTCCCCACACCCAGAATGTCTCTCCCCTTCAAATGAGAAATTTTTACAATATATAGAATGTTGAGGCTAGAGAGAAATAAGAAAAACTCGATTTTTGCACTCACCAACCAAAAAACTTCATTAAAATGATCCCCAAAAGTCAAGGGAACCTCTGCAAATCCATTTCCCAATGCGCTCAAGCTTGTTGGAGAAGAAATTAGCCATACTTCATTAAATGTCGATGGTTGGGAAGTTTGGTTCTGCACTTTTCCTGAGCCAAAGAAGTTTTCACATTTTTCACCCAACAAACTTCACCAAGATTCAAATTTCATGCTTCCATGGCGAAGATGATGTCGAGATCTTTCCAACGGTACCAAATTTTTCAAATTTGGACCACTGGTTCGAAATTTATGGCCGTCTAAAATTTTGCATTTAAATTTGGGCGAAATTGGCGGAAAAAACGAGTTTATAAAAGAGATCCGTGGGCCCAAAATTCACTTTGTGCCTTTTTGCAAAAAATGCAAAAATATAAGAAACCTCCCGCAACCTCGCAACCATGAAATTCACTTTTTCCCAAAAGCTCCGCGGGCCCAAAATTCACTTTGTGCCTTTTGTGTAAAAATTGTAAAGTTTTAAACACCTCCCGCGGCCCACGTCCCCGCATTCTTCAGAAATAGGGGAGAATGGAGTGATTTCCACTTGATCCAAGTGAAACTCATAATTTATCCTCGCTTCAACATCCAATCCATACAAGTGAGGGACAAAAGGCCTGAGTGGGGATCTCAAAGAACCATTAAAATGTGTATTTATGATTTAAGTCATTAATCAGAGCTCCTTGGTAAGACATTGGGAATTTCTCCCACCATACCTTTAAATGAGACCTTTCCTTTGCAATCATTCCGACCCCATAATTATCTAGGAGATCAGTGGGAATGTTCCAGCTCAAATAATACGAGAGAAGCGGATTTCATCATACCTATTTTACTAAAATAAGGATTCTTGAACAATTTGATTCAACTTCCAAGCCCCAGCTGAACGATAAATAAGATCCTCAATGATCACTTGTGAATCACTTTCAATCTAAATTTTGGTCCATCGCTGCTCGACAATTTATCTAATCCCAGAGACTAGGTAGAAGCCTTTTGCAACATTGGTTGTTTCCCAACTACAGTCTAAGGCCATCATGAACATTGGTTGAAAACTTAATTTTTACACATCCTTCAATTGATGGTAACCATCTCACAAAATATTTTAATCCATCACGGACCCCACTTATAGGGAAAATAAACCCCCACATTATATGTTGTATTTCAAAATGAATAACAAAAAAGTTAGAAATATTTCATGCATGTTAGTTTGTTCAACTTTCTGCAATCTTTTCTTGCTACGCCCTTAATCATATATCTTATATTGGATGTATATAGCCAACTTGTGGCTATCATAACTTCTTATCATTATGTATCTCTTTCATATATGATATATTATCATTAGTGGGTCGGCCTTGGTGTTGGCCATAGCATAGGAATAGTATATATAGGGGTTAGTATGTAGTAGTTGATCATCATATTGAGCATTTGAGTCTTATTGTTTGGTTTGGAGGTTGCCCCTCGAAGTAGGCTAAGCTATTCTACTTGCATATTGAGTTCATATATCTGAAATATTGTGTTAATTGGTGTTATATTGCTGCTAATAATCATATTTATACAATTAATTCCATTACAAGTGGTATCAGAGCTTGAATTCGGCCAGCACTACGTCAAACCCTAATTGTGAAGGTTCAACCATATCTCAAAATCGGTAGTGAATTTTTCTGCAATTTGTTTTGTGGTGCTGCGAAATCATTCAAGTAATCTCCCTTCCAAATTTTACGAATGTTTTACTTGGTTTGCAAAAGTTATAGCGGTTTTATGTTTTTTCATAATTCGGCTACCTAGGGTGTAATTTGTGGAATTTTTCAAAGTTATTTACATTTCTAGAAAGAATATTAAAAATTAGTTTGAGTTTGTTCTTTGATTTTATTAAAATTTGGCCAAATTCCTATTGAAATCCCAAACCCTAAATTTCGACCTTGATCCCTAAATCCTACCATTTTGGGGCATCATGGTTGGGCCTTCGACAAGAGGCAAAAAGAATCCCATCACTCCGGGTAAAACCCCTGAAAAGGATGAGATAATAGTTGAGGAGTTGAGTCAGAAGGGGTATCTACAAAGTCCTCAGGGTTAGGGTTTACTTTAACTGACCATAAGGTCAGCTATCTTGAGTTAGAGTTGTGAAACCTCGAGGGTAGAGTGGCCAACAAAGAAGATGTAGAAAAGATTGGACAACAATTGGAGGATTTCATTCACCAATTTAGTTACAATATCATGGGTCATCATATCCTTCCTAATCAGCCACAACTCAATCATACTCATATTAACCAAGGTGGATCTTCAAACATAATGGACAAACTAGCTAGGGTGGATCAAAATCCAAATACTCTGTAGGCCCGTAACATGATTCCAAAAGTGGAAATGCATAAGTTTGATGGAAAGGATCCACTCAATTGGATTAACCAGATGGAGAATTTCTTTGATCTTCATCATATTCCATCAGGACAAAAGGTTACCATGGTGGTGTCCTTAGATTTCACCTTGAAATTTGAGACTACCCCATATTAAAAAATTCATACTTTTAAAATAATGGGTTGTTTTATGTTTTTATTTCCAGAAGGTGTAATGTATTGCGTCAAGATATTCCCAGAGAGTCATATGAGCCAGTTTCGACAAATACCCAGATGCCCAAACTCATTATATTCCTGTCGTTGTGGGTTTGCCTGTAGGAAATTTTTATTTAATTATTTTAAGCCCCGTTTGATGTAAATTGTGAGGTCCGGTTTAACCCTGTTGAGGTTTTACATGTCAATTATCATCCCATATACCGATAGAGGAAATATTTTTTCCACCAGGAATTAACACTGGGCTTTGTCTGTGCACTTCTGACACCGTTTTTCATTTTTGTGTTTTTTGAAAGTTTTTCTCTGTAAATTTTTTTTGAAGAAAATTCATTTTCCAAGGGTTATGTTTTCCTGGAGTGATCTGGAAATTATCTACAGACATCATGATCCAAAAGGAAGTTTACCACAGGAAGTTTGGTTCTCTCTAAAAAGACGAAGTCATGCACAAAAAGGCCTCTTCTGGGCAAGTACGCATTTTTGGGAATAAGGAAGGTTTTAAGCTGCAGTGGAATTTTTGGGTAGCAGCAGGCAGGTGGGAATTTTGGAGATCTGCCTTGTTGGGTACTTTTCCCATGAAGGAAAATTCACTTAAGTTTTGATGGGAAAAAACTAGAGGTAGCAGAGCAGGCGGGAATTTCTTACCTGCCTTGCAGGGTAAAAATTCCCATTATAAAATAAAAGAAATTGATCACTTCATGGCAAGTTGATGGGATTTCTTATCTGCCTTTTAAGGTAAAAAATCCCATTGTTAAAGTCAAATCATCTTAAGTGGATCATGGGATTTTTGGAGCTGCGGTGCAGGGTGAATATTCCCATCAAAAAGTGACTTTTCAAAATAGAAATCAGCTATGTCAAAAAAGTGTGACCCCTTTTGGAATAGAAGGATAACTTTAATTGCATTTAATAATTTTGTTAGATATTTCATTCCGTATTTTTGGCACCCAAGACATGAGGAAAAGTTAGTCCATAATGAGAGGATCAAAGACCAAGATTGGAAATAAAAGGCTAAAATTAAATAAATTTAATTTATTAATGTAGCTCCTAGATAAAACGTTAAAAAGTGTGACCCACCTAGAGCAGGAAATAATACTTTTTAAAGTATTATTAAGGAATTAATTCCTAATTTCTGACGGCTCATTGCTAGTTTCTCATATCGCATAGCATGTTAAGTCAACTTGAAGTGAAGTGAAGGAGGATGATTAAATAAATTAAATTTATTTAATGGCAACCCTGAAGTCTCTTGTCCTTAGGCGCAACTTAACCAAGTCCAGCATGATTTTTAATTAATTCTCCATTGCCAGGTAATAGGAAAGGGCAATCCTATTAATTGGGTAGTTTTCTGAAGGTTATATAAGCATGGCTTTGCCATTTCTTTGTGAAACTTATTTAACTTCTTGGAAAGAATTCAGCTCAAAGGAGAAGTGCAGCCCCTATTTAGGATTTTGGCTCAAAGCAAGGTGGAATTTTGACATAGAAAAAACATTTAGGACACATGCTTTGTTGTCATGTCTATCATTGTTTACAGAAAGCTTTTTTGAAAAAATACAAATGCTAATCTTTATGTGCATTAAACACCAATTTTGATTGGAGGCAGCTTGACAAGTGCATAGTTTATAGCTCACATTCAAATTAATTCATTGATCTTTAGTGTACCAATTGAGGATATCTTATATTTACAAAAGGTGAGCTTTAATCAATGTCTCAATACATTGGTACCATATATCCTCTGAAACAACATGACTTTAGAAATCCCAACGTTTGCATAAGGATTGAAATGCATTCCAGTCACATAAGAAGAAAAAGAATCTCAAACAAAGATTTTCCAGCACATGGCGATCACATGATTTGACAGCCAATCATGCATCAATAGAATGGAATACGTCACTTTGAAACCTCTTGCTAACCTATGTAGACCCAGAGTAGATCACTCTATGAGGAAAGACTTTTGCAAGTAGATTTCCAAAAACAAATCATGCTTATAGAATTGAAATTCGAGCTCATTTCCATCCACAGCCTCAGTTGAATTTGTATGCAGGTGCAGATGCAGATGCACCATATGCAGATACCACTCATTGATGGCAAAATTCCTCCTCATGAAGAAAGTGCATTTCCTTCCAAGATCTTGTGAAGCTACCTATCTTCCATGTTGAAGCCTTCATTGAAGTTGCATTCACCAGGAGTGCTTTCCTAGAATTTTCAATTACTCATATGCAATTAAAAATAAAACATGATGAATTGAATTTATGGCAAACATTGCACTGATGCATGTACTGGAGAAGAATTGCAAAATACTTAAGGATAAAAGGGTAATCAAGTTTGAGAACCTAATCCCGCAGGTAAAATCCAGTCAGCTGCAGCTCTCCCAGATCCAATTTGGTGAGAATCAAACTCACAAAAGTCAATCAGCATGCATGATACCAGAATCTCATGGAAAAACGAACAAGATTGACCAAAAAATCCATATGCAGCTTTCTTCTGATGATCTCTTTCCTTAGCTACACGTGTCTATTTCACTCCAACAAAGTAATTGAGCATCAAACATGGATTCAATGTGCTATACAACTTAATAATGATTGGTTTAAAATCCATTATACATTGAACTGAAGTCAATACTTGGAGATAGGTGAGTCAATGCAGAATAGAAAGTTTTACTTGTAGTTATAAATCATGCATGTCATACAAATAGGAATTTGGAGAGGAGATCTTGCAAGTTGGCTCTTTACCACTTCCACATGTGCTCCAGTTCACTAAAAGTTTCCTTGTTGTAATTGCTCCTCTACATAATTCTATAAGTAGAGGAAGAAACCTTGGGTAAAGGATCAGAATTTGTAAGCAGCACATTATTGTGTTCCAGACTTTGTGTTGAAACCCTTAGGCCATTTGAAGCAAAGGAATATAAAGGAGCAGATTTCTAGAGAACTTTGTGTCACGGTGCATTTTGTTTCTAAGCTTTTTATCTCAGATCTACTCATAAGACTTTGTGTTATTTTAGATCTAGATCTGAGAGTTGCCTTTGCTTATAATTCTGTGTGTTAATATCTATTGGTTTATTCTATGTGCATGCAATCAACTATGTAATCTATTGATTGAGGTTGCACATCTTAAACATTTCTTCTTGTAGACAATTCACTTATGTATTTTATGCACTTCTTTAAGATATTTTTTCTTTAACAGCTTCTTACTTGCTGCAAAAGTCTATATAGCTATGGTTCATGAGCTGTGTAGTTAAAGTAAACCAACAAATAGATACTAGCATATTTAACTTGACAAATCTTACATGGGAGCCTCACCGGTTAAATGAGGGAGATTTATCTCATGACTTCCTAGGTTTTTGCTGTGCAGAAAATCTAGCCAACACATGGCACATTGTATCTCGAACCTGACCAATTCATTTGGTATCGATGGTTATGTACTCAAAGGTAAAAAAGTGGCCTCAATGTTACATGGGAAGTCTTCACAGAAGAGTTGCAATTTCACCATAGTTCTAAGTGTGTCAGACAATTATTTCAGCAATTAGCTAATCACAAACATGAACAGTCAAATATTACATCCATGATGCTCAATTTATCAAAACCTTTCTTACAGGTGGAAAATATTCCTATGATTGAGAGAATTTGAATGACTTATTTCTTGGGGGTCTTAAAGAACACATTGAGAGTGAGGTGCATTATGTTTAATCCTCATAAGGCTTAAGATTCTTGATCATGGCCCATAGGGCAAAGGCAAAATTTAATTTCAAGTAGGTAACAAACTGTAGTAATAGCCAGAGATCGTAGCACCTTCCACCATCATTCCCTCAGCCAGTTTTATTGAACACCTCAAACAAATTAAGAAAAGAGAGCCAAAGGGTAAGGATACAGTTTTCTTGTCAGAAAAAAAAGCCTTCTGACAAAGTGTTCTGAAAAGAAGTTGTTCTACATTGAGGGGCCTAATGAAGAAGAATAAAATGAAGAAGATGAAGAGGTAGAGGTCATGAGGAGGAATTAGGAGATCTCCAACCAATGATGATCAACCATGTAATTTCAAGTATTAGCACTCCCCAAACTCTCAAAGTAGTTGGATTCTTAAAAAAACAAAGGGTAACAGTGTTGATTGCTCAGGAAAGTACTCACAATTCATCAATCATAAGTTGGTCAGTAAAGATTCTTGAACTACTTTGTTTATCCAGCTCCAGAATGTCAAGTCATGATCACTGATGGGAAAATTATTAGTTGTTCAAGAAAACGCCATAAAATTAATCTCACCATGGGAGATTACTTGCAAATAGCAATATGTATTCCATTGCCAGGGAGGAGAATACATTTTGTTAGGAGTTCAGTGGCTTACCACCTTGGGAACCATTGAAATGAATTTCCAAGAGTTGTTCATGTGATTTCAGTTAAAAGGGAAGAATTTTAAACTAAAAGGATTAAGAGCAAAGTCCCCACGTTTAGTGATTTCTCATCAGATGCAAAAATTTCTTTAAAAATGTGCAGAGGGGTTTGTAGCACAACTTTCATTGGAAGCACATCATTCCAATACATTTATACTTCACAAATATGCAAGAACAGTTATAGATGAGTACTCAGTTGTGTTTGGAGAAATGCCAAAGGGTTTGCCTCCAAAAAGAGACCATGACCATGCCATCCAGCTAGTACCAAGGAGTCAACCACCCAACATCAGACCTTATAGGTACCCCTATATGCAAAAGAGTGAGATTGAGAAGATAGTTCAAGAGATGTTAGAAGCAAGACTTATTCATCATAGTCAGAGTGCTTACTCTTCTCCTATAGTGATGGTACGGAAAAAAGATGACAATTGGTGCATGTGTCAAGATTACAGGGAACTCAATAAGTACATAGTTAAAGATAAGTTTCCTATTCCTGTAATTGATGATTTGTTAGATGAGTTACATGGTGTTGTTTACTTTACAAAACTTGATCTTTGTTCTGGATATCATCAGATTAGAATCAGGGATGAAGATATTCATAAAACAACCTTCAGGACACGTGAAGGACACTATGAGTTCTTGGTAATGCCTTTTGGACTAACAAATGCACCCTCTACATTTCAAAGCTTGATGAATTCTATCTTTAAGCCATTTCTATGAAAGTTTGTTTTAGTGTTCTTTGATGATATATTAATCTATAGTAAAACATGGGAGGAACACCTGCATCATGTAAATAAGGTGTTGGAAACTCTTGAACAACATCAAATTTATGTAAAGCCTTCTAAGTGTTCTTTTGGTGTCAAGGAGGTTGAATATTTGGGTCATATTGTCTCTTATGAAGGTGTTAAAGTGGATCCTAACAAGATAAAAGCCATGCTTGAATGGAAGGTTCCCAAAACCCTAAAAAATCTCCAAGGATTTTTGGGGCTTACAGGTTATTATCATAGATTTGTAAGGAATTATGGCAGCATATAAACACCACTCACAACTTTATTGAAGGACTCTTTCCATTGGAATGAGGAAGCTACTATGGCATTTGAGAAGTTGAAGGAGGCCATGTGCACCACTCTAGTTCTAGCCACCCCAGATTTTTCCAAAACATTCATTGTTGAATGTGATGCTTCAGGGTATGGTATGGGGCAATACTCATGCAAGAAGGTCAACCCATTGCCTTTGAGAGCCACCAATTCAAAGGTAAGAATATAACTAAACCAGTTTATGAGAAAGAAATGTTAGCAATACTTCATGCAATGAAGCAATGGAGACCATATCTAATGGGCAGACATTTCAAAGTAAAGACAGATCATGATAGTTTGAAATACTTCTTAGAGCAACATTTATCATCAGAAGAACAACAGAAATGGGTCTAAAAAATGTTGGGGTATGATTTTGAGATAATATACAAGAAAGGGAAAGAGAATGTAGTTGTTGATGCTTTATCTCGGAAGGATGAATCAGCCCAGGCATTGTTGTGTGCCATATTTGTATTATAGAAGGATTGGATAGAGGATGCAAGGTCTGAATGGAAAAATGACCCAGGTACACAAAATATCATTCAGAATCTCCAACAAGATCCAAGCATGTCAGAAAAATTTGTATGGAAAGGAGATGCTTTATGGTATAAAGATAGATTATATCTATGTAAGAATTCAATCCTTAAAAATAGGGTTCTATCTGAGCTCCATGCTTCTCCAGTAGGGGGCATTCTGGCTTCTTGAAGACTTATCATCAAATCAAGCATGATTTTTCTGGGAAGGGCTAAAAGGGGATGTCCAAAAGTTTGTGGCAGAATGCATGGTTTGTTAGAAAAATAAGGGCGAAACAATTAAGTCCCCAGGTCTTTTACAACCTCTATCTATTCCTAGCCAAAGGTGGGAAGAGGTGTCCATGGACTTCATCATAGGATTTCCTAAATTAGAAGGTAAAAATATAATCATGGTGGTGGTAATACAGACTCACCAAATATTCCCATTTTTGTGCCTTATCACATCCATTTGTTGCAAGTACAGTAACAACCTTTAGGGATACAATTCAGAAGCTACATGGGACACCTAAGATTATAGTAAGTGATCGAGACCCTATCTAAAGTAGTAATTTTAGGACTGACTTGTTCTCATGCTTGGGCACACAACTAGCTCATAGTTCCTCTTATCATCCCCAGTGTGATGGGAAAACAAGGTGGTAAACAAGTTCTTGGAGGGATATCTTCATTGTTTTACCTTAGATAAGCAAGCAAGATGGGTCCAATGGTTACCACTGGCAAAATGGTGGTATAACACCTCCTTTCATACTTCATCTAAAATGTCTCCTTTCTTGGCATTATATGGGTACCATCCACCATCTATCACCTCATCTTTGAGAGTCCAACCAAGTTGAAGAACATATTCAACACCAACAAGAGGTGCTTTCTAGTCTCAGGGAGAATTTGGCCATGTCACAAAACCGCATGAAGCAACAGGCAGACCAACATCGCAGTGAAAGACATTTTGAAGTCGGTGATTGGGTTTTTGTGCGTTTACAACCATATAAGAAAATGTCCTTAAAACAACAGAAAAAGGATAACAAGCTTTCACCTAAGTATTATGGCCCTTATCAAGTGTTACAGAAGATTGGCAATGTAGCATACAAACTGGAACTTCCTCCGGCTACTCGAATTCATCCAGTCTTCCATGTATCTTGCCTAAAGAAGGTAATTGGACAAACAATATCAACCCAGATAGTGTTACCTGAGCTTGATGAAGAGGGAAGAATCATCTTGGAACCAGAATGCATCCTTCAGACACACACTAAGCGATTGAGGACAAGGGTCATCACTGATTATTTGATCAAGTTGAAAAATCTAGACAATGAAGACGCAACTTAGGAGGATGCAAATTTCCTGCAGCAACATCCAAATCTTCTCAACATTGGGGACAATGTTGCTTCAAAGGGGAGGGGCATGCTACACCCTTAATCATATATCTTATATTGGATGTATATAGCCGACTTGTGGCTATCATAACTTCTTATCATTATGTATCTCTTTCATATATGTTATATTATCATTAGTGGGTCGGCCTTGGTGATGGCCTTAACATAGGAATAGTATAAATAGGAGTCAGTAGGTAGTATTTGTTCATCATATTGAGCATTTGAGTCTTATTTTATGGTTTGGAGGTTTCCCCCTCATAGTGGCTAAGCTATTATACTCAATATAGATCATTTATCTGAAATATTATGTTCATTGGTGTTATATTTCTGCTAACAAGCATATTTATACAAGTAATTCCATTACATTTCTCTATTTTGTTTGCAAATTCCTCCAACCCAATCGTCTGCGCATGAACTAAAAAAATGTCAAAATTTAAAACCCCCCCAAAATTCTTAGAATTATACACAATGTAAATGCTTTTCATGCCCATATTTTAATTATTGATGTTTATACAATGAAGTCCAAGAAAAACTCTCAATAATTTGTCTCAATACATAACATTCTTTATTTTTTAGCTGAAATAGTTAATAAAATACCCATGCAATTCTCAATTGAAAATAGTTCCATAAATTTCATGCACAAACTAAAGGGAAAGCATCAAACGCCAAGGGAGGTATTAAAAATAAACCTATATCTTTGCATGTAGTATCTTCTCGAAGAAGCTTCATGATTCCAAAAAACTCGTCCACCATTATCAATACATTAACTTTATGTAGTGCGATGTCTGTGGCTTCATTTAATTTTCTAATTTTCCCTCCAAGTAAATGGTAGTGCACTCGAATGGGCCGACTTTGCTAAAAAAACTCAATACTCCATTTCATAATTTGTATGGTGGCCTTTTCGATCATTCTAAGAATGTTATTATCAAACAAACCAAATTCCCTTCTAAATCATGGCGTGGTCGATCATCAACCATATTTAAAATAATCATTTACAAGGGTAAAAGATATGGTCAAAGACCATAAACATCATAATATACCAAAACATTACCAATTCCATAATATAATAACTTTACCATAACAAAATAGCCATATCAATGCCCACAATCATGGTATAAGACCTTATAAAATGTAAATTAATTATTACCTATAAATTTTCCATTTCCCACTTATCATGGTCTAAGATCATAGACAATAAAAACTAGACCCTGCAAACTATATGGTCTGAAACATTTTTTCATACAACACTTTTCCACAAAGACATCAAATTATGACCAGAGGCGTGATATTAAAATCAATTAATATATTCCTTAGTTCAAGACTGTTATCATTAACATTTGAAACCATTTTAACTAAACATAAACATTATAAAATTTTATCATGGTCTATGACCAACAAGTATAATCAAAGAAATATTACCATTTTAATTTTCAACATCAAGGAGAAGGTTACAACTATCCTATCACTAATGCAATCGTGGTTAATTCACCCTCAAAATTCCCCTCATTTTTAAAGTCTAGACCTAAAATTTTGAGTTGGTGCCTTTTGAAAAGTGTTAAAATAGAGTATTTTGAAATTTGGTACTTTCTAAGGACTTAAGGATTCTTGAAACCTATTCCATTGGATGGGAAATTTCTTCCCCTTTCCAAAAAGGTAAAGAAGTCCTTCTAACTCCTTATACTTTGTGAGTTATGGCTCGGCGGACCTAAGGTGGTGTTTTTTGCCAAAGCGGGCAGGCGGGGCTTGGGAGTTATTTTAGATCTTTGTTCTTTTGGTGAAAAAGTGTAGTTGGTGAGAGCAAGCCCGCATGAAGAAGAATAATGAAACCCGCAACCAATCAGATGTGGACACGTGTTGATTTTCAGGGTTGAAAAGTCAAAGCGTGGAGGTATGGCTATGGAGAACTTTGAGCCATTAAGTTTTTATGGTGAAAAGACTAAAAGTAAAAAGATAAGCCGCGACCCTGCCACCAATCAGAAGATGCCACGTGTTTGAGTTGAAAAGTCAAAGAGGGAAAGGTGGGCCGTCGGTGGGAATTTAATTTTTTTCTCTTGTGGTAAAAAGCATAAAGTATGAAAGTAAACCCTCCCCAGCCAATTACAGCCACATGTGTCGTTTGCACCGTTGAATAGTCAAACTGGGGAAGCGGGCCCACGGAGGATTTTAAGTTTTTGAGCCTTTTTTCTGAAAAGGTTGAAATGTTGTAAAGAGAGAAGTGCACTCCCATCTCCAATCAAATGATGCCACGTGTTCGCATTGAAAAGTCAAATCGGCCCGGCGGACCAAAATGTCAAAAATTGCCAAATCTCCATAAAAGTTATAAAATTTGAAGGGCTTTCCCACACCCACTCTAATCATTTCTTGCCACGTGGATGACTAAGATTCAAAGGTGTAAAAGAAATATCAACGGTCCATATTTAAACTTGTGAAAGAATGTAACGGTTACAATATGAAAATCTAGTTTTTTCCGCCATTTCCATTTCTCTGCAAATTGGGAATTTGAAATGATGCGAATGATTTGGATAAGTTGTAACCGATTCTTGCCATGATTTGGAGAATTTGTAACTGTTTTCTACGGGCTATTTGATGGTTTTTCGAAGCCATTGTACGGGTTGGAATTCTGATACGACGAGACTATAATTTTGAACAGAAAGAAATCAATACAGGGGTTTTCCCTTTCTTCCTCTGCTTCTCTCTCTTTCCTGGTTTGATTTGTGAATCATTCAATCTTTGCATGCTAGAAACTTTGTGTTCTTGTAAATGTAATCTCGAGAACTTTGTGTCTGCGGGATTGTGTCTGATATAAACGTGAATGGTTCTATTCTGCACTTCATTTTTCTCAATACATATTAGGGTTTTCTCTGTTATCTCTTTTCCCTAAAAGTATTGCATTCTTCTTCCTCCCTCACCTCTTCAAATCTTCTATCCTCTGTGTTGATAACTCTCATGGCATAAAACTCTTTTCAAGATATCAGAAGACCACATTATGATGAACATTGTATATTTGTACATAGGTTTTTCATTTTGCTTTCAATAAGGGAATCTCTCTCATCAAAGAGGAGGGACTTTCTTGTCCCCTGACTGTGGTTTCATTCAAAGTGCAAATATGAAACCCAACAGTTTTTGGTGACTCCACTGGGGATTCGTTTCAACGGATTTCCTTTCTGAAAAGAACAACAATTTGATCATTTCCTTGATCTGGCGACTCTAAGATACACTCGGGGTAGAAGAGCCCTTGGGATTGAAGATTCCCAATTTCAACTTCTAGATCAACAAGGTTTTCAACTTCCTCCAACAAGAAGAAACACAAGAGCTCGTTCTACAAGCACACCTCCTACTGAAGACAGAGCTTCTGGGAGTGATATTTCTCAAGCACAACTTAGCCCTAATCTTCGTGCCCTAATTCTTGCTGGTGTTTCAGTTCCACTTCAAGAAATTTTTCCAAGGATGGCAGCACCATTACCTTGGGGACAACAAGTTGGGCCTCTTTCCCTCCCTCAACCTTTGCATGAGTTACCTAGGGGTAACAGAAAGAACTTTCCCAAGTTCAGAGGTGATGGAAAGGTGCACCCCGATGAGCACATTGCAGCCTTCATAGTTGCATGTGGAGTCCTAGGGGTGGAACATGAGGATGTATCTGTTAGGATTTTTGTGGAGACTTTGCAAGACAATGTTGCAGACTGGTTTTACCATCTTCCTGTTGGGACCATCACCAATTGGAATACCATGAGAACTGGATTTGAGAACCGTTTCAAACCTGCAGAGGATGTGCATGCTTTGCTAGCCCAGATTTCTCAAATCAAGAAGGAATCACATGAGCCAATGAGAGAATTTGTGGCCAAGTTCAACAAGCTGATTAACAAGATTCCACAAAACACCCAGCCTGTGGATCAGATTCAAAAATGCTTCTTCTTGAATGCTCAATTGCCTGAAGTGAGCTATGCCCTAAGGAGAGCCAATCTTGCAACTTTGGAGGCTGATCAGAGATTGGTTGTCAGTGTTGAAGATGACTTAATCATGTCTGGAAAACTGAAGAGAGAATCTTTCAAATCCAAAGCATCACCTTCTTCTTCTTCCTCTTCTTCTGGAGCTAATGCAGACCAGTTGGTACAAAAGCTTGCAAATGACCTTATTTCCCTCAAGAAGCAATTAGCTCAACATGCTCCATATCAAGATGTTCCAAGGAAGAACTTTCAACCTAGGAACCATTTGGCTTCTTCTCAAACCAGGTTGGCAATTGAAGGTCCACCCCTCAAGGTGCCTGTCAATGCCACTTGTGAGGTTCTTGAACCTGATGATGAAGATGAAAATGAACTCTATGATGGAACAAGAAGAAAAAGCTGATGAATAACTGGAAGAGCCTGGTGGATCTCAAGTCCATTTCCTCACCACTGAGGGTGTAGATGAAGATGATTATAATGATGTGGTGGCAGAGATGAATAGTGAGTCATATGTTGTTATGACCCGGGAGCAGACCAACAAAAAGGAGAAAGTGGTGCAGCCTGCTAAAAGATCTAAGGAGTACCCCATCACCATTCCAGTGATTGCAAAAAGAGGAGCTCCTATTCCCACTACTTCCACACAAAAGGTAGGCTCTGCTTGTTCTTCTTACTCTACTTCTACTTCTAAAGCTTCTTGTCCTCCAAATGATAAAGTTGATAGGTCAAAAGTTTCTCCTACTTCCAATAATGATACCCCATCCACATCTGGATCTTTTGACATTATTGACCACCTAAAAAAGACCAAGATTCAGATTTCAGAGGCTGAGTTTTATCAGACCCATCCAAAATCCTTTGCCAAGATGGTTAACTTTGTCAATTCTAAATCCAAAACCCCATCACCTACTTCTAAAGGTCTCTTTCCCACTCCTTCTTCCTCACCCCAACCAAGCCTTGTGGCTGCAGTCACTTCACCCCATGAGAAAATCAAACCTTTCTATGTGACTCTCCTCATAGCTGGCCACAAACTTAGCAATTGTGTCATTGACTCTGGTGCATCAGATAATGTAATGCCTGCCAAAGTGGCTCATGCTTTGGGCCTAACCCTAACCCACACCTATGGCTCTTGCTATTCCATGGAGAGTAGAGAAGTGCCTTTGGTTGGGAGAATCAAGGATGCACAAGTAGCTTTTGTTGCTTTACCAGAGAAGAAATTTTTAGCCACCATCTTGGTTGCTGACATTCCACCTTCATATGGCATGCTGCTGAGTAGGAACTTTTGCAAGGATGTAGGAGGTGAAATCCAAATGGATTGGTCACATGCTTTGATCCCTGTTGATGGAAAGATGAAGAAGTTGTTGCCTGAGAAACAAAATGAATATATTGTGCAAAAGACAGATGATCCAAAAGCACAAATTCTTTATGAAGACATTGGGCATGGGAACTACATGATCATGTCACAAGATGAGGCAAGTCTGTCAAAAGGAGTGTTGCTTGATCCTAATGGTGTTTGGACCTTGGAATTTGATGGGAGCTGCTCCTCAGCTGGTTCTGGAGCTGGTGTGGTCCTGATCTCTCCTGAGGGTAAGATCCATCCTTTCTCTTTCAAGATTTAGTTTGAAAATACCAATAATACTGCTGAGTATGAGGCCCTCATCCTTGGGTTGAGCATGGTGAAAGAGTTGGGGGTGAAGAACCTTCTTGCTCTTGGAGATGCAGAGCTAATAGTGAAGCAAGTCAGAGATCTTTATCAAGTAAAAAATAGAAGGTTGAAGCACTATAGGAATCTGGTCTGGGATTCTATTGAGTTCCTTGATGCCTTTTCCATTGAAGCTATGCCAAGGGAGAAGAACACTAGAGCTGATTCTCTAGTTGTTTCTAGGGTCCTTGTTGATACCTCATCCTGACTTCTCTCAAGAAAAATTCACTATTGAGATGATCCATAGACCCAGTGTGCCTGATAATGCAAATAATTGGCAGGTATTTAATGATGATCAACATTTTCTTTCCTTCTTGGAGCTTAGGGACAATTTTGATCAACTATACTTTGAAGGAAGTAGCAATCTTCCTAGAGAATGTGTATCATCCAATGAGGAAGGTGTCAAGGAGGAGATGGATCAAGATGGCTGCATTAAATTGAAATGCAACAAGATCCTTAAGGGTCTGGTAAGTCTAGAAGAGCTCTTTGATAAGCATGATGGATATGTCAAGTCTAAAACTTCCAAGGGAGCTCCACAATCTGCTGAGACTGAAAATTGAATATTGGAAGCCTTGATGAACCAAAAATGGTGAACATTGGAAAGTGTTGCACTCAGGAGGAGAAAAAGAAGGTGGTAAATATTTTTGAAGAGGTATGTTGATGTCCTTGCCTATTCTTATGATGATCTAAAATCTTTCCAGCCCAAAGAAATGCAACATTTCATTCCTCTTAAGCCTGGGATTAAGCCTTTCAAGCAAAAACAAAGGCAGTACAATCCAAAGATAGCTGATACAATTTTCCAAGAAATACAAAAGTTGTTGAAGGCCAAGATCATCTTTCCCATTCACCATTCAACATGGATTGCTAATATTGTACCTGTCAGGAAGAAAAATGGTGAGATTCAGATCTGTGTTGACTTCAGAAATCTAAATCAGGCTTCTTTGAAGGATAACTACCCCCTCCCCATGATGGACCAGGTGTTGCAAGCTGTCACAGGCTCAGAAATGCTATCCATGTTGGATGGATTCTCGGGGTATAATCAAGTAGAGGTGAATACTGCAGATCAGCACAAGACTGCCTTTACCACCCCTTGGGGTACATTTTCCTACAAGAGGATGCCCTTTGGTCTCATCAATGTTGGTGCTACTTTTCAGAGGGCCATGGACTTGGCTTTTGGTAGTTTGAAGGGAAAGTGCATTGTGGTGTACTTGGATGATTTGACTGTGTTTTCCAAAACCAGGGCAGATCACTTCCAACACCTAGAAACAGTCCTGCAAAAGTGTAGAGAACATGGAGTCTCTTTGAACCCAAAGAAGTTAGTTTTTTGTGTCACTGAAGGAAATATTTTGGGACACATTGTTTCAAAAGATGGGATTAAGATTGATCCAGAGAGAGTTCAGGCCATTCAGCAAATCCCTCTTCCCACAAGTAAGAAAGGTGTCCATTCTTTCTTTGGCAAGATCAACTTCTTAAGAAGATTCATACCTAATTTTACAGAGCTTACTATGAGCATTGCTCATATGATGAAGGGGAAACAAACATTTGGTTGGTCTCCTGAAGGAAAGGAAGCATTTGAGGATATTAAGAAAGCTATTGCAAAGACTCCTGTCTTGGCATGCCCTGATTTTAGCAGAGATTTCATTATCTACTGCTATGCCACTGAGAATACCCTAGCTGTTGTGTTAACTCAGAAGAATGTTGAAGATCATGAACTCCCAATTGCATTCATGAGTTATGTTTTGAAATCCCATGAGCTGAAGTACACCATGATGGAGAAGCATGCATTTGCAGTTGTCAAAGTTGTCAAACAGTTTAGGTTTTACATTCTAAACTCTCATTCTATCATGCTTGTGCCTGATACAACAATTAAATCCATTCTTACACAGCAAGAATTTGGAACCAAGAGGGGTAATTGGGTGGAAAAAGTGCAGGAGTATGATCTTGACATCAGGCCAACAAAACTGGTTCGGGGAAAAGGCCTGTGTGAACTCATTGCTGAGGGAGCTGATAAAGAGTTGTCCAATGATGAAGCTGATATCCCAGTTGTTCTCTTCCTCAGTTCTACAGATGAATGGTATGCTGACATTGCATATTTCCTTACCTATGGTGAGTTTCCATCTCACTTAACTGCCAAGGAGAAGAGAGCCATCAAATTGAGGTCTGCACAATATGTTTTGTGGGAGAATGCCTTGTTCAAAAGAGGCATAGATGGAAGGTTTTTGAAATGTGTAGACAAGGAACAACAGAAGAAGTTGTTCTCTGCTTTCCATGACCAAGCCTGTGGAGGTCATTTCTCTTCTGCTGTAACAGCTCACAAGATCCTTCGTGCTGGTTATTATTGGCCAACTCTGTTCAGAGATGCATCAAAGTGGGTAGGCAAGTGTGAAGCATGTCAAACATTTGTTGGAAGACCTAAGTTGGCTGCCTTGCCTCTTAAACCTGTGGTGATTGAGGAACCTTTTCAACAATGGGGTCTGGATTTCATTGGAACACTCAACCCACCTTCTAGTGCTGGGCATACCCATGTGTTGACTACCACAGATTACTTCACCAAGTGGGTGGAAGCCATCCCAGTCAAGAGTACTACTTCTGAAGTAGTATGCAATTTCATCAAGGAGAACATATTGATAAGGTTTGGGATACCAAACAAGATTGTGACTGATAATGCTTCCAACTTTTCTTCTGCTGAGATGATGGATTTCTGCTATGGGTATGGAATCTCCCTTGCTCATTCTTCAGACTACTACCCCCAAGGGAATGGACAAGCAGAATCAACGAACAAGAACTTGGTGACCATTGTTAGAAAGCTTGTCAATGAATCCCAGAGAAATTGGCATAAGAAACTGTATGATGCACTCTGGGCTGATAGGATTACACCCAAAAGAGAAATTGGAATGTCCCCTTTCCAAGTGGTGTATGGTGTTGAGGCTCAATTTCCAGTGACGGTGGAGTTGCCAGCTTTGCATCTGATGAAAGCCATTGAAGATTCAAGTTTCAGTGGGTCTTTAGACAAGAGGATCATGTACCTTCAAAAGTTGAATGAGGACAGATTGCAAGTTGTTGACAGAATAGCAGCTCATCAATTGAAAGTGAAGGCTTTGTTTGACAAGAAATCCAAACCTAGAGTTTTCCAAGTGGGAGACATTGTGCTGCTATGGGACAAGAGACATGAGCCCCAGGGAAGCCATGGTAAGTTTGACTCTCTTTGGCTTGGTCCTTTCAAGATAAGGCATTTTTCTGGTGAAAACTCCTTCTATCTTGATTACATGGATGGATCTCCTCTCCCACTTCCTTATAGTGGGCAGTACTTAAAGTTGTTCAAGTCCTAGGTGACTAGGAAGTCCTTTTGTATATTATGTATAGTTTTTGGTTTTGGCTTGTTCCCCTTTCTTGTTCCTTGTTGTGTGGTGTGTTTTGTTTTGGTCTTCCCTCTGGTTTGTTTTGTTTCTTCTTCTGTCTTGTGTGTTTTTCCCCTGGTATTGATTTTTCCTTTGACTCCGGTTGCCCAATGGATAAGAAATTGGTCTTATTTCCTAGAGAGTTCTACAGTTCTTGATCTTGCCTTGTCCCTTTGTTTCAAGCCAAGTCATCCCCAAGAAAGAGCCAGCTATTGTCACCCTCAAAATTCCCCTCATTTTTCAAGTCTAGACCTAAAATTTTGAGTTGGTGCCTTTTGAAAAGTGTTAAAACAAAGTATTTTGAAATTTGGTACTTTCTAAGGACTTAAGGATTCTTGGAACCTTCTTCATTGGATGGGAAATTTCTTCCCCTTTCCAAAAAGGTAAATAAGTCCTTCTAACTCCTTATACTTTGTAAGTTATGGCTCGGCGGACCTAAGATGGTGTTTTTTTTGCCAAATCGGGCCGGCGGGGCTCAGGAGTTATTTTGGAACTTTGTTCTTTTGGCGAAAAAGTGCAGTTGGAGATTGCAAGCCCGCAAGCACGCATGAAGAAGAATACTGAAAACCCGCAACCAATCAGATGTGGACACGTGTTGATTTTCAGGGTTGAAAAGTCAAAGCGGAGGTATGGGTTGGCGGAGAACTTTGAGCCATTAAGTTTTTATGGTTAAAAAGACTAAAGTAAAAAGATAAGCCGCGACCCCACCACCAATCAGAAGATGCCACGTGTTCGAGTTGAAAATTCAAAGTGGGAAAGGTGGGCCGTCAGTGGGAATTTAAGTTTTTGGCTCTTGTGGTAAAAAGCATAAAGTATGAAAGTAAACCTTCCCCACCTCCCCGTGTCAGCCAAAAATTACAGGGTGCCAATAGGAGGTAAAAATTTCAAATGTGATCCCTGGCTCCGCCTTGGTCTTTTGCCACACCGTTGAATAGTAAAATCGGGGAAGTGGGCCTATGGAGGATTTTAAGTTTTTGAGTCTTTCTACCAAAAGGTTGAAATGTTGTAAAGAGAGCTACGCTCCCATCTCCAATCAAATGATGCCACGTGTTCGCGTTGAAAAGTCAAATCGGCCCAACGGACCAAAATGTCAAAAATTGCCAAATCTCCATAAAAGTTATAAAATTCGAAGGGCTTGCCCATGTCCACTCCAATCATTTCCTGCCATGTGGATGGCTCATATTCAAAGGTGTAAAAGCAATATCGACGGTCCATATTTAAACTTGCGAAAGAATGTAACGGTTACAATATGAAAATCTGGTTTTTTCCGCCATTTCCGTTTCTCTAAAAATTGGGAATTCAAAACAATGCGAATGATTTGGATGAGTTGTAACTAATTCTTGCCATGATTTTGAGAATTTGTAACTATTTTCTGCGGGCTATTTGATGGTTTTTCAAAGCAATTGTACGGGTTGGAATTCTGATACGACGGAACTGTAATTTTGAACAGAAAGAAATCAATACAAGGGTTTTCCCTTTCTTCCTCTGCTTCTCTCTCTTTCCTGGTTTGATTTGTGAATCATTCAATCTTTGCATGCTAGAAACTTTGTGTTCTTGTAAATGTAATCTCGAGAACTTTGTGTCTGTGGGATTGTGTCTGATATAAACGTGAATGGTTCTATTCTGCACTTCATTTTGCTCAATACATATTAGGGTTTTCTCTGTTATCTCTTTTCCCTGAAAGTATTGCATTCTTCTGCCTCCATCATCTCTTTAATTCTTCTATCCTCATGTGTTGATAATTCTCATGGCATAAAACTCTTTTCAAGATATCAGAAGACCACATTATGATGAACATTGTATATTTGTGCATAAGTTTTTTATGCTTTCAATAAGGGAACGAAACCCAACACGATAAATGAATCTTCTTAAGATCAAGTCAATCATAATAACTCATGTTATTCACCTCTAATAAGAAACATTATTTTAGGATAATTCATAAACCCTTCTCATGTAGTGAAGAAAACATTTTTAATGTTTTACGGTTTATGACCGGAACAACAAATCACAAGGTGGTTAGTCAATAATCAGAGCAATAATAATTTTATCTAAGTAACAAAGTAATACAAAGTACTTCCAAGTAAAAATTTGTTAATATTGTTGAATCATCCTATACAAAAAAACAAGTTGGGGCTCTTTCTCACAAGCAAGTATAACAATGAAAACAAGTCTAACATCATTAAGAAATCATCGCATGCATCTACAAGGTGAATTTCCATCATATAAAAGTACAACATGAATAAGTTATGATTTAATAAATAGTCAACAAATTGAAGGTGAAAATTATGGGTGCGGTGCTGGGTATGTACCTACACACACATATATATTTCTTTGTGAAAAATATGTGTGTGTGTATAATTACATATGCGGCCTCACATTGACAATATTCAACTTTCTTCCACAATTTGTTTATTATGACACAACTCATTTTTGTAACCAAAACAAAATGAAAATGTGGGATGTCACATACTTCACCTTTAATGATTCATCGTTCCAATACTTTAACTCATTAATAGAAAACCAAATTAACCAAAAACGATTCTCATCAAAAACTTAAGGAAAATTGCATATGTTTTTACACAAAACTTGGAAATTTTCAATCTATCATGACTTAAAATTATTGGTTGTAACATCCTTTCAACCATCAAAAATTTCCAAACAGTAAGCAATATGACATAATTTTGTCAGTATAGTTAATCATAATATGTAGCAATATTTAATATACATAATAGATAGTCAAAAATAAATTATATATCACTGAAACAAACAACGAAAACATTGTTGTTATTTCATCCATGTTTTTCTTAAGCTACGAAGTTCATTGAACACTTGTCTTTTTAGAACTTTCCTTATGTACTTCCTTAATTTTTTTGAAATGCATCCAATGAGTTTCTGCTCTCATGATGGTTTTACAAAAATAATTCTATCGTTTTTCTCTCTTCTTATTCAAAATGGAATCCCTCAAATATCTTCATCCCTTAATAACAACTAATGATAACCTAATCATTAAATTGTTCCTTTATTTGACATGTATGCTTTTCGTTTTCTGCATACCTTCCAGGAATTTGTTTGTCTTTCAAATGGATAAATCGTTGACTTACCTTGGGATAATCAATATTAGTCAATAAGTCATAAGTCCCTAAATGAGCTTACGTATAACTCCAATTCCATGATGAAGTTAAAAAACATTAATTTTATTGACATACATAGGTCTGTAGTTTGGAAAAAATTATTCTCATATGGTAAAGACCATATATTTCTCATTCATTTTTAGCTAATCACTAGATACAAATAACTCAGTTGTACTAGTGTTATACTAAAACAACATCAGAAAGTCCTAGATAACTTACATGGAATCATGTTAGGAATCACTTATTACTTTTCTTGGCTATTAGCCACTACAACGTTGTTCTAATATTTCTTGATGGAAAATACAACATATTTTACTGTTGTGTTTCATCATGATAGTTCACATTATACTGCCATATATTTTCCACAACGTTTTCCTTAAAGTTACTGATGAGGAAGATCTAATGCTCTTATTATAATTTTTCTCTTTACAAGTTGGAATTGATTGTAGATTTTGTTCTAGCCTTTTAGATTTTATGAACACTTCTTCCACAACAGACAGTCCATGTTTATCTACTTTGTCTACCCTATTTGGGTTTAATTTCATATTGGATTTACAGTTGCAAAACCTGTCATCAAGAGATAGTTCAAAAATCAAGTGATTCCCTCTCTGATTGCTACCAATAAATTCAAGTTGTTTTTCCTTAAACTAATCATTCCCACTCATTACCAACTGATCTAAGGAAACTATTTGGTTTCAAGTGTCTTGAAGGATTATTATAAGTTTATCTAACTTCTTAACTGCAAAACCTACAGTATAATCGGGTCTGATTCTTTTCCCACAGTTCATCGTTCTCACAAACATCATATTCTATTAATAAGAATATGATATTCAATTAGCGTAAGGACTCATTATGTCCAATAGCTAAAAAATTTCAGCTCTGATACCCAAATGTAACACCCATGTTATACTTCAACAAACTACGGGATTTTTTTTATAAACCACTAATTACCTTTTTATGCCTTTTTTGATTTTCAACATACAACAGATAAATCTAGCATTCTAATTAAGTTCACAAAATCCCTTAATTCATTTTATGTTGTAATGATTAACATTATTACTTAGATCAAACTAAGTAACCCAACATTATTAATATTCTAGAATCCATCTTGACAACATATGATAACCATGTGCAATTACAAAGGGTTCCAAATGCTTCTCAATCTCCCTTCAACACTCTATACGAGCCGATATAAGTTGTATACATTTTGCTAGACCTTTTTATAGGTTTAGAGATCATGTGCATCTTCTTTGTGTCAGCCATTAAAGTATGAAATTGCTTCCCTCCATCTCTAAACACTACTGAAATAAGAAATGGTGAAAATACAATGCAATCAGTCAGTTGCACTATTATGTACATAGTTTTGACATTGTGCTAGCAAGCCAGTTTCAAGACTACACACTATCCTACAAAACCCTATCTATCATTCACAGCACAACCATCTCAACATAGTTATCAATATTATTTTCCGTTTATTAAGTATTTAAGTTAAAGTCAATAATTCGAGTTATCCCTTTATAATAAGTAATTAAATTTAGTTAAGAAGTTGTAGAGATCATGACTCGATATTTGGGTCACATGGATCCCGTCAGCATCATATTCGGATCCCTATAGGAAAGGTTATGCTCATGTAATGAATTGCATCATTACACTTTTGTTACCCTCTCTGTATCCATCATAAGCTGGCATATACAAGGTTCATATGATTTGAATTACATTCCATGGTACATACCCTTCATTTACAAATCGTTATGTTTTTCGTCCTAAGGATAGTTTATACCGAGTTTCATAAGGTCAATTAATTCACAATAGAGGTGTACTGTAAACTCACCGGTTCATTGACTAATGTATGCACATCATACCACATGTAAAAAACTATATCATGAACTAAATTAAGTTTTTGGGCTCGGCTAAGCATATGAATAATTAATTCATAATGATTTAAGGTAAATAATGCTTATGATCATTTGTATGCATTTACTTGTTCTAGTAAAACTAGATTAATTAAGTTCATCTTGTACTATATCTCATGATGATTATGAAGTAAATTTCGTATTATGTTTTCTAATGACGTATTCCTCGTTCAGTAAGGTATGTCACATCTTGCAATTTCATTTTGTTTAGTCACAAGGTTAAGTTGTATGGAATTTGGTTTACAAAGGCAAGGAGATAGGTAGTGTTTCTTAGTTGACGTTGTAGTTATACGTATGTATGTATACCTTGAAAAGGATATACATACTTACATGTATTTTTAAGCCCAACCACGTAACAGTGCTTCTCATACAAAATTCGTGGATTACTTGAAATTTTTAACTTATTTTTGTTATGCTTGGTTGTAAGAATTTATGTTATCTTGTTGTGTTCGGTGATTTCCTGACATTGGTGTGCTATTGCGTTGTTGTACCTATTTATGATATTTTTTTTCTTGTTTACTGAATTTAATCCTTTATGAATATTGGTAAATATGTGACATGGTCGCAATTGTATTATTTCATCATTGAGAAATAATTATGATTGTTTAATGATAGTAACCTTATTTTTTTATTACAAAGGGCATAGGCTATAAAACATTAATATGGTCTTCAAAAAGGAACATGTAAAGTTTGAGATCGTCAAGGTAAATGTTTATGAGGTTGACTTAATGATATTTTTATTAGTAATGTAATTATATTTCTTAAAAAACCTGGACTATGGCAAAGTATTGCAAGGTAAAATTTTATTGTTTTTATTGGTCTTCGATCATGAACTTGGCAAGTGAAGGTGAATAAGTATTTTCTTATGAAGGCATGAATATTGTTTGAAATGTTCGACAAGTTAAGTAAATATTTCCTTGATGTTATTCACGATGGTCTAAGATCACAAGGAAAAAATTAGATGATTGTTTAAGTTGATTTAAAAGCCACTGATCATGGCAAATAAGATAGGAATACTGATTAATTATTGGAGTGGTCAACGACTATGGTGAATTATATTTTATTGTTTTGTGAGTTATATAGTCTTCGACCATACTGAAATAATGTTTGATTTATAATGATTAAAATTTGGTCGTGGATTAACCCATGCAAAAAAAATATTATTTTTCTTCGAACTCTAGTTAAAATGCCTTTAAGTTATTTTGGAGGGAACTTGGCAATGGCAGTGACAATTGGAGATGAGACGCTATATGGCATCTATAGAAATCTGTTAGAACAATAATATTAAGTGCATCATAATGTTTAGTTTATAGTTAAATAATATAGAATAGTTTATATAGGTCATATTCATTAATATATATGTGAATCAATACATGGAGTAGAAGTGAGGGAGGAGTTACTGGACTGAGTTGTAAAATGTTTCTCTATAGTGGATTATTCTTCCATGGTTTTTTTACCCATTTACGCGTTTTCCATGTTATATACACAGTGTCACTGTGTAATTTGTTTTATGATGCTATTTATTTTATTATGGTGTGCACATTTATATTTCCACTTATTAATAACATTTAATTTAGTTGGTAAATATACTTTTCACCCCTCATCCTAATAAATTAAATATAATCCTAATATAACCAAATATTTACCCTGGGTGTCAAAAACTATCAGTAGTGAAAAAATATTTCCAGGTCCTCTGTAAACAAAGATAGTATAAAATCATTTTTTGAAATATTGGAGTTAATGTTGTAAAGTTTGAAATGTGTATAGGTCAAAATACTTATTCTGGGGTAAAAGCAAATAAAATCAAGTTTAAGGGTCTCCCACAGGGAGACAACCTTCCTCGAGAATAGGGATTTAATTTTTTCTTATTGGCTATACCCATGGAATGGGGCCAAATATTTGTTCTCTTGTATCTTAGTTTTCCCCCTATTTTTGGTTTACAAATGTATATTAAAAATAATATCTAAGCTTAAGTTATATACCAGAGTGGCCTTGATGTTATATGCTAAATAAAGCTTACATATTAAATCCTAATTAAATTCTATAACCTAAGTGTATAGCGTATCCCTAAGTACATTAACCATGTCAATCACCAGGGTAATAATAATAATAATAATAATGGTTTTTACAGTCCACGATGCCGGGCGGCCTGTTTTTGGGTCTACAAGCGGCTTATAGCATATGGCACTACCTTGTACTCACGTGTGGGGAGGCAACTAACTTTGCTACAAACAAGGCTTACATACCCTACTCCCTGCAGGATTTGAACTTGTGACCTCTGTTTCAAGAGCACATGTTCTTCACCATTAGGCCAACTCAGGTGTAAGAATATTTAATAAGGTGTATTTAAACTTATTAATAAAAAAATATTGATCGATGACGATCACCTTAGGAGTCGTCCATATTTTAAAAAACATTTCCTAACCTAAAAATTATTATTAAAAGTTTTAATTTTTATTTAAAAATAAAAACATAAAAATTGGTTTCAAAGCCGGTTTAATTAGTTTTTTATGATGTATCAAATCTTAATTGCCCCATTTTTTATGTGCTAAAGTTTAGTACTTTATAATGCATTATTTAATATGCTAATGTGCCCCCTTTAAAACATTCAATAAAGTGGCCGCTCCTAATTTTTTTGACTTGGTCTTTGAATCTTGTTTAGGTAAGTATGTGTCCTCCTTAGCAATTAAATATGTCTTGGTCGGTTTTATGATGGACCTTAGTTGTGTTTTTACGTTTTTAGTTTTATGATGGACCTTAAATATGTGTGAGGCCATTTTTTGTTTATTTTGGCTGGGTTGTGTTTTTACGTTTTTAGTTTAACCGAGACCTTAGTCCCACATTCATTATATTGGGGGTATAAAATTGTGTATATTTTAGTTGGTTGGTGCTTCTAAAAGTGGCTTCGGCCACATGATTATTGTGTTTTGTTTGGCAGATTAATTTGGTTCCCCACTTGTGTTCTCTTCCGCTACATAGAGATTTGTGATAAGGTGTGGCGAGTTGTTGGCAAAGAGTTAGTTAGAGAGATTAGTTATTCACCCAACTCGGAAAAATCCTAAACCCTTCAATATATATATATATATATTATCATTTTGTTAAATTATTATTCTTATTATTATTCTTATTTAATATTAAAAAATAATAATAATCAAGAGATTTCTTTGTATTATATGAGGAATTTTTTTTCAATAATTTAATATAAATAAGAAATCATACTCATTTTTACGAGTATAAGTATGTCAAGAGGCGATGTCCAGAAAGTACAAGAGGCGATGTCCAATATTTTGCGAAGCGTACATGATGATTTTCTGCTTCATATCGGAAATAGAGAGAGTCCTAGTGAAGCTTGGACACAATTAGAGTCGATGCACGAAGGTACTCGTTTATAAAAAAATATTAAATTGGTTTTAGAGCTTATGACAAAGGGAGATGAAAAAGTGATTAATTATTTAGCAAAAATAAAAAATATTAAATCACAATTAGATGGATATGGAAGTAATTTGATTCATGATAAATTGCTCTATTTTATTATCCAATTAAATATTCATTAAAAATTTAGAAATTTCATTTCAATTTTGAATTCAAAGTATCAATCTAAACAAAACATTCCAAATTTTTAAACCGTTAGTAATCTCCTTGTTCAGGAAGAGCAGGTTATGACTAATTTTGATTCAAAATAAAATGCCACACATGCACTTCTTTCTCAGAAAGAAAAAGGTAAACCTTTTAGGATTAACAAGAATCAAAAATCAACTTTTAAAACTCCTAATAAAAAAAAGAAACTAGGAAACTTAAAAGTTAGTTTTGATGGTAAATGTCATAATTGTGGGAAATTTGGACATAAGAAAGAGGATTGTAAATTTAAAAATAAGTCAAATTTCAAAAATCAGAAATGGAATAAATCATATTAAAATCAAGATAATGATGATGATAATAATCATAGTGCTAATATAATAGCTTTATAAATTATTTCTAAATGAAAAATATATCTTCTATTTGAATATATTGTTGAAAAAGGAGATGCTTTTTTCTTTTGTTTAACTCAAATGGGTTTGTGAAAAATAAACTAGAAGTAACTACAACTGAAAAACATACACAAAATGACTTATATGTGCTTTAAATTTTTGCTTCGTTTTTTGATAGTTTATTAAAAAATGGAATTGTTGTTCGTTTTGTGGCATAAAAAACTGATCATATATGGCATGTCTAAACTTACATTTTTCTATGAAATGTATTGAAGGGTGCTTACATGTCATTTTTTGAAGGAAGCTCCATAAGAAGTGTCCATAGTCAGTGGACTATGTTTTTAGTGAATACTATGATTATTCTTGTATAACTTGATTATCTGATATGCTATCAAGTCTTATCTCATTTGTAAAGGCTTACAATAAGATAATGAAGATATATATGTTTTTTATTAATTTTTTTTTAGTATGTAAACTAACATATTATTATATGCATATCAAATGACACTTGAGGATGCCCTTGCGTTTGTATTGGAGACGTCCAATACTGATTGCATCTAATATATATTTTACAATGATAGTATGTTGAATTTTTTTCAACATATTCTAACGTGGTTAGTAGTTTATCATATTATTATATTAGTTGTTTTACAACTTGTATTTAACCTTTGCAGTTGGTTAAAAATGAAATCAATAATGATTTATATTATGCTTATTATGATGTCTATATGGATATTGTAACTCTAACCATGTTGATGTTGTGTTAGATATAAAATATACTAGATTTGTGTTCAAGTTTTTTGGTGTAGGAACCATTATTTGGAACAACTAAAAGTAACCAACAATATCCATTTCTTCTACTGAGGTAGAGAAGTACAATGGAAAAAGTATCCATAATATTGCCAAGTTAAGTAAATATTTCTTTGATGTTATTCACGATGGTCTAAGATCACAAGGAAAAAATTAGATGATTGTTTAAGTTGATTTAAAAGCCATTGATCATGGCAAATAAGATAGGAATACTGATTAATTATTGGAGTGGTCAACAACTATGGTGAATTACATTTTATTGTTTTGTGAGTTATATAGTCTTTGACCATACTGAAATAACGTTTAATTTGGTCGTGGATTAACCCATGCAAAAAAATAAATTATTTTTCTTCGAATTCTCGTTAAAATGCCTTTAAGTTATTTTGGAGGGAACTTGGCAATGGCAGTGAAAATTGGAGATGAGCCGCTATGTGGCATCTGTAGAAATCAACTAAGAATTTAATGTCTTCACAGACCTTGGGAAAATCAAGAATCTTCCGGGAGAAGCTACCTTGCATGCATAGGAAATTACTTTTTTTTTTTTACTTTGTTTGGTTATTTTGAAGCCCCTCCTTTGGTCATTCGAACTCCAAGCTGGTTAAGGTTGTACATGAGAGTTTTAGAGGTTATTTTTTAGTCCATATTTTCAGGGAGATAATAATGGTGAAGCTATTTGTAATCTAGGTTTTGCATGGACTTATTTTCTTAAAAAAATGAAGAAAATCTAGGTATCAATGACAATAAATTTGGTTTATAATGTAGAGATGTTTTGGGGGTTTTGTGGTTTGAATATCTGAAGATAAGAGGGTCGAATTGCTTGAATATTTTGTAAGAAGGATTGGAGGAAAATATCAAAGATTTTATGGTTACCATGAATGAAATACCATAAATCTTATATGTTGAAACCTTATGAGATATAGAATATATATATTTTTTCCTATTTCTGTTTGAAATCTGAATATACATGTGGTAGGTCAATATGTTTTTGAGAATAAATTTATTTGGGACATTTCCTTTTGATGTAAAATTCGTGATCTGGTTTATTTTTTCATAAATCAAACTAGGCATATTTTGAGATATTTTGTTGGTTTGTTTTATTATGCCTGTTGGTTTTGGAAGATCATTAGATTCCATATAAATTTCAAAGCTTGAGAAAATTGACTTTCACCCAGACTCAATATTAAGGTAATAAGTATGAATTTCCTTCTTGTCTTAAAAATATTGTTTGCAGAAATATTTTACTCTCATTCATTTCAGGAGTAGTTCTTTTGCACATGTATGGGTATAAACCTGACCTGCACGGTCTCTTGTAATTGTTCTAAGGTACGAGTTAGTGATTGAAGTCTGCTACTTCGCTATTTTTTCATTCTTTAAGTAATATGAAACATATGACTTCACATAGGTTCCTTAGTTGATGGAGTCGATTTTCTTGAATTCTTTAAAGGGTTGAATTTGGTATTTTAATAGTCATACTTGCAATACTAGTGTATAAAGTCTTGTATTCGTGTAGGAAATGAAAGGAGCTTTAGAATAATCTTTATACTTTCCAAGTAAAGAACAATAAATTGATAACTCTCTCGAATTAGGGTAGTAAAATATTTTCTATAATAAGATACCCATAGAGAGCAATATATATAGGGGTTAAGGAATACTTTATTTTTGTGTTCAATTCTAATTATGGATAATAAAGTATAGAGATCTCATACGCTCACTAAGTAAACACTTAATATTGTATAATCCCTCTCTCGGGCTGGGTATTATCATATTTTTCTTTGTTAAATTTTTTATACTTAAATCATGTGTTATAAATGCTTTGGATTCATAAACTTTTCTATTCTTGTCTTGTTGGGAAGCAATAGAACTGGGCATATTATGAAAAGAGTTTATTCATGTCGGTATGCAATGACTTTTTATTCTTGTTTAAATAAAATTTATTTAATGCTGATTACAAGTTTGAGTCCTATACACAACTTATGGGTGTGGTGGAACTTGATTATGTTATAAATTAGGACACTGAGAGGGGAGGTGAATCAATGTCAATTCAAAACTTTTAGTACAATTCAAACACCAATAAAATTGTTTAAGCTTAATAAGAAAGATCAGAAACACAATTCACATGAATCTAACAAGCACAACACACAGATAAACATATTTTTAAAGTGGAAACCCAATATGGGAGAAACCCCACTAAACTAATGCACTGATATCACAAAGGTTATAATATTGTTGAGCACCTACTCAACATGAAACACCAACTTCAAGTATCAAGGACCTACTTGACTGATTGCAAGCTACAACTTGCAGGAAAGCACCTAATTTCAATATTTTTTGAGCTACAACTCAGACTTTACAACAATTTCAAATCACTCACTTCACTAGGTTGTTAAGGCAACAAATAGTGATGCTAGATAAGACCATACATCTCCATACATCAATTATGATTACACTTTCTTCAATACATATCATCTCTCTCTCTCTCTCTCTCTCTCTCTCTTCACCTTCTTAATCTCACACTTAACTCACATATGCTTCAACAACATGCTTCACACAAAAAAATGAGCTATTTATAAAACATAGACTCGTACACCTAACTTTTCCACTTCCTCTTTATAGACTCTTCACATGGATCTCTTAATAACTCGTACCAAGAAGTATAACTAACATCGCATGATTTTCATCAAACAAGTGATTACTAACTTCTTTATTTTATGACTTGTTATGACTCTTGGTATGATTAAGGGAAACATGGAATATATTTCAAACTTTTGACAGACTATTAAGCTTACAAATCTACCAAGACTGTCCTCTTCCAACCTAAAATGTAACTTTCATTTGGCTTGTCTTCTAGCACCATGAGCTTATACTTGTCTTTTAGTACTTCTAGACCATGCACCAGGAGTTACATTATGAAAACACATCACTCACACCTCAAACATCCTTTATAACCTTCATTCGATCTTCAAAATTCACCATTTATGCTTCCATATTCATTTTGGACTAAAGGGGCATGAGACCATACATTTATGATCACTGTTATGAGCTTGAAGGCATTGTTATGAAATTTGAGAATTTTCATGAATGTGTTAGGATCTTGAGCTAAAGTTCATAGTTCTTGGTAGGAATTTGAAGAATCATATGACATTAACATTTTACAAGAGTTTGTGAGTGATAAGCTACATGTGTTCTTCACAAAATAATCTTGATTTCAAAGTATCATATCTTGAACTTTCCTCCTTAACTGACATAGCTCTTTGCATGTATAGGGATGAATATCTCAGTTCACAGTCAAGACTGTGTCAATAGTTTACACAGATCAAGTGTTCAAGTGATTATTAGCATGAGTAAGCACACTAAGGACATATTCAACTACTACTAGGATAGATTACCTCACGAACCAAAAACTGAGATAGAAAAATAAGTTGTTTGATTAACATTTTCTTCACATCCATCAATATCTAGGCAGGGATAACCAAAGGTAGAAGCATTCACTAGATTATCAAAGTTTTAACATGGAATTATAGCTTTGTATAAACTCTTTACTATTTAGATAAGGTATAACATCCTTAATTAGTTCATAGAGTGTGTTAATGAGAAATATAACCTCTAAAATTCATGCACATTATCATGTTTTCATGTTTGATCTCTATACTCTGATTAGTTAGGATTTTTTAGACACAAAACCTAGTCATATGTTTGAATATTTACACATGTTGTTCATCATTTTTATGTGAAGACAAGTGAATATTAAATTCATCAGAGGTTCTCTCAACACTTTCAATCGTACTTTTGTATAGATTGATGGAGGAAATTTATGGTTTGAGGACAATGAGCTTATCTCCTTGATTGTCATAAAGAGAAATAGACCCAGACTTAGGAAGGAGATATTCTAATTGATTTAAACCTTGTTCAAATAATCTAATCCACTATTATGAGAAAGTATCTTCCTTAATAATCTCATCACACTGAAACCAAAAATCAACTGAAGCAGCTTGTCATGAGAAATATGCATTTTTAGGACTATGTAGGTTGATCCTTAAGACCCAAACATGACTGTCTTGATTTGATAAATTATTTCAAACACACCTTCACTTACATAAAAATTGATAGTAGGAACACTTCAAGAAAGGCCTATGCACCATGTTCAAAGGCTTCATTACAAATTTTGTAAGGAGAAAACTGTAAGCACAACTCAAACCACAATCTTCATGGAAATCTTATACAAGACACTTTAGAGGAAATGCATTGTAGACTTCAAATCTCATCAAAATAGCATACTAGGAGCTCCATAAAATCACATTTGACCTGTAGAATGTAATTATGCTCATTTTGCATCCCCAGAAGAAGGTTTATTTGCAATAACACTTTTTAATCCTTTATGACTAGATTGACATGACTGCCCTTTAGTGGTAGGAGGGGAATAAGGATGGATTTCCTACAAAAAAGTAATGATAATGCACGATACTCTTTATTAGCATGGATTAGACATCAAATTAACACTTTCACACCTAGTGATTCACCTTGGATCCTTCAAAACATGATTGTATATGAAAAACTTACAAAAAATTGTGGAATTTCCTTATAGTACAATCATGCTTTGATAACAAAAATACCACCATATTGAACTATAAGGAGTCTTATATAACCCTGAGAGGTTTCCAAAAATTTCACAATTGAAATGATGACCAAAAACTTCATTTCTTGCCTATCGCTCTAGGAAGGAGGTTTAGAGAGAGAAGAACATTGATAGAAAAATGAATTGAATTTTTTTGTTCCTAAACCATTTTTCCTAAAAAAAATTACAAAATTTTATTCTAGGAGATCTATTAAAAAATTCCTCTTACGATTTATGTGAAGGAGGCTTAATAATGTTTTTTGAGTGCTAAGAAGACAGGTCACTGTTTTAGCCCTTCTCACTTTACCCGATTTTGGAAACAATTTAAATAACTTCAACAATATTGTTTGAAATTTGATTAAACTTGACCCAGAGAAATAAAACACCACCCTCTACATTCTCCATGAAATTATTTCTCATAACTAATACTATATGGTCCAGAACAATCTCATTTTTCCAAGTTTTCACTAATAGTTCTCAATGGTAGTTTTAGTGAAAACTCCAAATTTTCCTTCAGAATGTAAAGTAATCCCTATATATGATCATACATGATATATGAAGTGTTCATAGGCCTATTCCATGCTTACCTAGGATATTCATGGCCGTATTTGTGCTCATACACCTCATGAGGCTCTTGTACATCCTTGAAACACCATTTCAAACATGTGAAAAACCTGAGAAAAGCACACCAATAATCTCCATACATCTAGTGGGCACCTATCTCATTGACCAAGCTTATAACACCATGAAACCATCCTGAATCCATTATGTGAACACCAACCACCATTGAGAACACTTTGTGACCATCAAACACCATTGGGAAAGTACCAACCTACTTGACATTTAACTCCTCCTTTTTCATAAATGTCATGTGACATCAATGATAACACCAACCAATGCAACAATGTTCAACAAATTATAAGGGGTTTTTGATTTGAGACCTTTCCTTTCTGATATCTTCATCTTTATAAGACTGTATGATTTGAAATTTTAGTTTATTGTGGATTGTAAGAATATTACTTGATTAAAATATGTAATTTTTTACTTCCTTGTGGTATTTTATTAAATGTTATTTGAAGGAAGGAAATAGGTAACCAATTTACATTCTTGGTTTCATAATTATGCAACATGATTTAGATTTAATAATTCATGTTGGTTTAATGAACTGACAATGCATGCATTATTATATTTCTTACAGATTGCAGGAATGAATACTATTAAGAATTAATTAAAGAATTGGATACCACGTCATGCATTGATTATTATTGTATTGATTCATATGAAGGTAATGAATGTACTTGTACTTGATTTAATGCGATAGTATTAATTCACAATTATATAAGGTAAATGGGCCTAATGTAATAAATCATTATCTTCGATAATCACTTTGTGAATATTTATTACAAAATTAACGATTATTTTTTAGACCATTATGATTGTGTTATGATACATACTTGTATTGTTGTTTAACAGTAAGCTTTAAATTTTAATTATTGTATAATATGTTAACACGGCTGCTTTAAGATGTCATTATGATTAATTGAATATGTAATGAAACCAGTAAAATAAAATAAGGAATTAAAACATTTTACTAATAGAAGAAATTATTTCAATAAAATATATTTTTCATCATAGATAAATAAGATGATATATATCAGTTTAAAAGTATGACCAATGAGAAACATATTGTTGTATTTTAACAACATCATACATATTTATGATAAAGTACATTTGTTTTAAATGTCATATAAGTTTCTATTATACCCTACCAAGAAAATAATTAAAACAATATGGAACAAAGTACGAAGGTACATTATAATCATAAGACATAGTACATATGTACACAATCGACCTTGGAAAACTGAAATGTCTATGCATAGACACTAAATCACACACTTTGGATACATTTCTAGGTCCTAATCACATACTACTATTCATATTATTCATAAGTGAGAAAACTAACAATTAACAACTTTCTCTGGCTTTCTTTAATCTTTGTTCATGTCTTCTTCTTCACCTCTTACACCCTATAGCCAAATCGATGAATCATTGTTCCATATTTTATCACTCTGGATACCATCGCCCAGATAGAACACCAATACTCGTACACCCCCGTCCTTGTAGACGTCCTGACCTCTTTGTATCTCACTCGCCCATTTTGGGCATCGTTTATCTTGTAAGCATATTGTTTTCTTATGGGTTGGACTTTTAGTTGTTAATTATTAAATTCCACAAAGGGAATTATATAAATATAAAGTTATGTGACCATTATGGAGGACTAAATACTAATCATCCTCTATCACCACCAAAGGTTACATCCAAAGGAATTTTAAGAGCATGAAAGCATCCATCTAGAACTCACTCAAGGGACAAGGGAATACATTATTTTGTATACACTTCATAGGAGGGGAAGGTCATTTTTGACATCCACACATATAATTACATTGCTACATGTAACTATTAATCATTATCCAAGCGTTTCTGGCACAAGAGCCACTTAGGGCACAATTCTACACACATAAAAGAAAAAATTCATTGAGTCTAATATATATTGTAGTGTTTGGTTATAATCTCACTATGTTGGGTGACCTCTCTGGTAAATCCAAATCCCCATTTTCATATTTTAATTTTTAGGATTTGATGTGTTTTGGGGTTTTATAGATTCTCTTTCTATTTGTAAGTTATGTACGAATTATGTATTCATAGTGTGACACTTAGGTGATCAACAACATAGGGTAGTGACATAAAAGTGACACAAAAGAAATCAATTTCTGACCATTTTCATAGTCATGAGTGTCCAGAAGTGGTTTACATTTCACAGGTGCCCCTGACCTGATCTAGGCATCTCGGTCCAACTTATTTCAGAATTTCTGATAATTTCTGTGTGTGGTTGCGACATATTCCTCCTCCTATTCAACAACTTTCTAGCTCGGTATACTTTGAGGTTTATTGTGAAATGAGATAAGTATTCTATTCTTCACTTGCATTTAGGGTTTTCAATTTTATCTAGATCATTTCTTAGGTCATATCTTTACTATATTGCTATTTATTTCATTCTAACTCAACAATTAGGGTTTAACATATTTTCAATATTTTTTGAATCAATTTGTGAACCCCAGTCATGTTTTGTAATTCGGATCCTTCTTTGAGACATCATATTTTTTATTACTATTACTATTATGAATTGGAGTAATGAATACTATTACAAATTGATTAAAGAAATGGATAACGTTTCATGCATTGATTATTATTGTATTGATTCGTATGAATGTAATGAATGTACTTGTACTTGATTTAATGTGGACGTATTACTTTACAATTATATAAGGAAAATGGGCCTGATGTAATAAATGATTATCTTCTATAATCACTTTGTGAATATTTATTAATGTTATTTATTATGAAATTAAAGATAATTTTTCATATCATTATAATTTTTTTATGAGACATACTTGTATTGTTGTTTAACATTTAGCTTTAATCGTGAATTGTTCTATAATATGTTAGCACCACTTCTTTAAAATGTGGTTATGATTAATATAATCTATAATGATACCAATAAGATAAAACAAGGAATTACAACATTGTACTAATAGAAGAAAGTATGTAATTAAAATATATCTGTTCATCATATATAAATAAGATGATATATATCGGTTTAAAAGTATGACCAATGAGAAATATATTGTTATCTTTTAACAACAACATCATACATATTTATGATATAGTATATTCGATTTAAATGTCGTATCGATTTCTACTATACCCTACAGGGAAAATAACTAAAACAATATGGAAAAAAGTATGAAGGTACATTGTAATCATAAGACATAGTACATGTTAACCTTTAAAATTACCTTAACAGGAAGGTGTTTTCAAAAAATTGTCGAATTCTTTGAACCTTCAGTAGAGTTTTGTTGGCTAAAGTTTTCTCAAAATTTTGAAATTTTCCAAACTCTGAAGTCCAAATTTTTGGACTTCGGATTTCAAAGGTCTTCTCATTTCAGGGTTTCCTATCAATTACATAATGGAAATTTTGTTGGAAGTTCCGAACTCTAAAATTCTGAAGTTTCGAAATTTTGGAACTTTAGAATTTTGGCTTTCATATTTTTCCTTGGCATTTTTTGTTATTTTCACTATCGGTTTCTGAATTCTGAAAGTCCAAAGTTCCAAAATTTTGGAACTTTGAGCTTTCAGGTTTTAGATTCTCACTTTAGCTTTGGGGAAATTTTTTTCCCCGAGTTCCAAAGTCTAAAACTCCGAAGTTCTAAAATTTCAGAACTTCGGCCTTTTAGATTTTCAGACTTTGGGTTTCGCATTGTAATGATCGTGCTTACATTTCAGAGTTTCATGGGTTATAATTTCAGAGCTTCCACAAAAAATTTAATTTCCAACTATCCCCACACGTGTTGGATTCCAAGGAATCATTTCAAGGTTCCCTATGTAAAATTGAATTATTACCTATCATTTTGACCTGGATTTTGCTCTGATACCCTGATTTTATCACACCAATTCGTACTTTCAAGGCATTTCTTTTGAGATAATACCTTACGTTTTTTAGTCTTTTTGGTTTATGATTGATCAGGGGGTTTTTGTTTCTTTCTTTTCTATCTGTTCTTATTTTTATTACTTGAAATGGAAACTCCTATCATCCACTATTCATTTTTAAGATGATATATATCAATTTAAAAGTATGACCAATGAGAAACATAGTTTTGTCTTTTAAAAACAACAACATACATATTTACGATAAATTATATTCGTTTTAAATGTCATATCAGTTTCTTATATACCCTACAGGGAAAATAATTAAAACAATATGGAAAAATGTATGAATGTACATTGTAATCATAAGACATAGTACATGTTAACCTTCAAAAATTCCTTAACATGAAGGTGTTTTCAAAAAAATGTCAAATTATTTGAACCTTCAGTAGAGTTTTCTTGCCTAAAGTTTTCTCAAAAATTTGAAATTTTCTGAACTCCGAAGTCCAAATTTTCAAAAATCAAATTTCGGAGGTCTTCTCTTTTCGAGGTTTCCTGTCAATTACATAACAAAATTTTTGTTGGAAGTTTCAAACTCTAAAATCCCGAAGTTCCAAAATTTCATAACTTCAGACTTTCGGGTTTTGGAGTTTTCGTCGGCATTTTTCATTATTTTTGTTGTCGGTTTATGAACCCCAAAAGTCCAAAATTCCAAAATTTTGGCACTTCGGGATTTCAGGTTTTGGAGTTCTCACTTTACCTTTGGGGATATTTTCATTCCCGAGTTCTGAAGTTCTAAAACTCCAAGTTTAAAATTTTAGAACTTCACCCTTTCAGAGTTTCAGACTTCAGGTTTGGCATTGTAATGGTTGCACTTACATTTCAGAGTTTCAGGGGTTACAATTTTGGAGCTTCCACAAAACATTTAATTTCCAACTACCCCCACACGTGTTGGATTCCAAGCATTAATTCCAGGGTTCCCTATATAAACTCAAATTTTTACCTGTCATTTTCACCTGGCTTTTTCTCTGACACCCTGATTTTACCGCACCATTTCGTAATTTTTTAGGTTATTTATTCTTTTTGGTTTATGATTGATCAGGGATTTTTTGTTTGTTTATTTTCTATCTTTTCTTCTTTTTCTTGCTTGACATGGAAACTCCTATAGTCCACTGTTTATCTTTAACCATGTCATCTGATTATTTTCTCAATACTACAAGCTTCAATTCATGTAGGCATCTAGTCACCTCAAATCCAAGAATTGTGCAAAAAGTTCCTTTCAGATCTTCAGAACATTTAACTTTCATTCTCTTGAAACTGTGCCTTTCAACGTTTTAGATCTATTTTTCAGAGAACAGTAGTTGCATTTTTAGAGTTTCAAGGGTTTTCCTTTCGTGTTTTGGAGTTAGCAGTGTTTTCGGAGTTTCAGAGGTCGGAGTTTTTGGAGGTCAGAGTTTCAGAGTTAGGTTTCATAGTTTCAGAGGTTTTCTTTTCGGGGTTTTGGAACTGTGAGGAGTTCGGTATTTGGAGGTTTGTACTTCAGAGTTGAAGCCTTTTCAGAGTTGGTATTTTTGGACTTTCGGACTTCAGTATTTCAGAACCTTTAAGGTTTCTTATAAAATTTTCAAAGATCAATCAGATTCCAAATTCTGAATTCATGTCAACTTCCTCATCAAAAGGCAAGGGAAAAATGAAGTACACATTCTTAGGAGTTTCTCCTCATTCATGCCTATCTTCAGATTTGGGGAACATTGGAGATATTGATCTTGGACAAGTGGATATGCCAGAATTCTGGGAAAGATTAAAGGCCCCTAATAAGAAACCTTGGATGCAGGCCATATTTGACAGTGGGCTTGCTCTCACTGTGGGTTTTCCTTCATCCATGCATTGCCCTGAGTTTGTCTTGGCCACAACAACTCACTTTGATAAGGATTCTAAATCAGTAAAAGATGACGATGGTAAGGTCGTGATTAGGCTGGACACCAATTTCTTTGAAGATTTATTCAAACTTCTAGATGTTGAAGAATATGCAACAATTTCACCAGAAGCCACAATTGAACATTGGGATAAAGAAACTGAACTATGTACAAAGGTCATGATGAAGAGTTACTTGGCCAAGAATGTCACCAAGCTTCCTAAAACATTGTTCCACTCAGAATTCATCCAGGAAGTAAATGATCTTATTGTATTGTTGAGTAGAGTTTCAGGTCTCGCTTCGGTGAGAGAATTTCAAGAATGGATGTTCCTTTACATTGCTACTATCAAGAAGAATAAGGAGTTCATACGATGGGGGGAACATATCAGCAGCTCAATTTGTTTCCAGTTGAGCAATGTCTTGACTTCTAAAAACTTCTTCATGACTTCCTTCCTCGTTTATGCTGTAGCTGCCATGGGAGAATTCAATGGTTTGAATACAAAAGGTGTTAGAAGTGTGTCACAAATTTATGAATTTTATCCTCAAATTACAATGGAAGAAGGAAACAAACATTTCCGTAGGGTCAATGATGTCTTTTTTGTTGTCCTCCTTTATCATTTTGATAAAAATTTGTATAATCGAAGAATTTCTGATGAATCTTTTAAAGAGGTAAGGGAATGGGGAGCCATCTATCTTCAATTCCCAACATTCACATACATCAGGATTCCAGGTTTCCTAGGTGCCCCTAGTAAATTACCAAGATGTCCTACCGATAAATGGGTCTTGTTAGAATTGGTTTGACAATTTTTGGATTATCATAAAATTCAAAATAAATGACATAAGGTGGGAGTCCAGTTTCCTATTTCAATAGGAAGGTATACATGTGCCAGTATTTACAAGGCAAAGAATGTGGATGGAGAAATGTCTGAAGTTACCTTGTGAACTTTCCATCCCAGAACTAACTTTGATTATTGGGGTAAGTTCAGTGAAACAGGATTGGCCAGTTCTCACGTTCCTCAGTTGGAGGATATTTGGATTCACTGTCAGGATGAGATTATTATTAGACAATGAGAATAGGAAAGGTTGACCTTGGATGAAGTTAAAAAATTTGGTATTGTAGATATTCCGGAAGGGATGGAGGATGATGATGAAGTATTGGATCCAATTTACAGGAACAATAATGTTGTTAATCAACCTTTTCCATGGATTGATTGGTACCAAGAGGAACATTGTAATACTAAGGAAAGGGCGGGGCCCATTTTACAAAGGACATATGATTGGTTGGATACCTTGGGAATTTCACCCAAAGGATTAGATCAATCTATAAGAATAGAATCCCAACCAACATTGAGTCTCCCTACACCCACAAAAGGTAAGAGGTCTACCCAAAAGGCCAATATAACTCCAAGGAAGATTTCATTTGTTGTTGGAAGTTCCTCTCTTTCAAAATTTCCTACTACCAAGGTTGTGTCCTCTACAACACAAGTATCAGAATTTGTTGAAGTTAGTGATTCTTTGGTTGTATCACAAGATTTACCACCCCCTCCTTCACTACCATTGTCACCATCTTCAACTCCACTTCCACCATCATTATCTACTACTCCTCCGCTCATCTCGTATTTTCCATCCCCATCCATGGCCCAAGTGTTTTCATCTCTTCCTATTCTCTCAGTAGGATAAATGATTGGGTCTCTAGTTTCCACTCCATTTCTCAATAGATTTCATTTCCTTCCATTTCCACTTCCATCCCCGTTACATCTGCTCCTAAGGCTATTCTCACTTCCACCCCATCTATCACTACCACCTCCATTTCATTTTCAACTGATATTACCAATGCTATTTTTTTATCTAGTGATCCAGGTGCCGGACCAACCATGCCAATTTCATCTGCATCTACTATACCTGAATGGCTATATCGCCAAACCCCAAAGCAAAATAAGAAAGGTGCCCCTTGTATATGTGATTGATCTGAGTGTGCTAGAACCTACTCCGAAGAGACAGGCCAAATGGCCAAGAATCATCTCTAATTTATCAATAATCCATTCTGGAGAAAGGTTCATGGAGGTAGCTACTCCCGTTGAAGGGAAAACAAAGAAATCATTACGGCAACAAATTACCAAATCTCTAGGTTTTCACTAGGAAAGGCAACACATGAAGGCACAAAATAGGATGTTCAAGTGGCTCTTGGAAATTTGTTGAAAAGTATGACAAAGATAAAGCTCCAAAGATGAATTTAAATCAAAGGTTGAATAACTCACTTCTCTTTTAAGGAAAGTAACACAACCCACTCCAACTACCGATCCTTCAACTATAACTGCTCTGACAGTTTCTTCCATTTTGGATGATATTTCATATCATGAAATTGAGAAGATAGGTCAGAAGGGAAGATCAGTAGATGGATGGATAGAGTGCATGCTTCAGGAAGCTAATCCCTTGATCAAAACAACTGTTGAATTGTATAATGATTTACAAACTGAAAGAACTTCCATTCGTAGGATAGATGAATTCCTCTCTGAGGACAATAATAATTTGAATCTTAATTTGACTACATGGGAAGAGATTAGAGATATGGACCCAGATCTACTTCTCCAGGAAGGAGTAATTTATGATACTTCTAAATTGTTTGAGTTTCAAAAGGTTATGGAATTTAGATCCTAGGTATTGCAGTTTGATCAAGAAATTGGATGATAAACATGTGGAAATAATGGATGGTCTAAATGATATTTCAGAAGAATTTGATAATATCGATTGCAAATTTTTCAATGAGAATATTGATGCTCTTCCGGTTGACCAAATTAAATCAAATTTCAAATATTTGGTTAAGGAGGATGATGAGGTGACTAAAAATTTCAATATCAATTCAATTTAAAAATTAGTATCGTGCCAGGATTTCATAAGCCAACTGAATAAAGTGGTGAACAAGTTGAAATGGTTTCTAGCCAAAGTTGTGAGAGATATTGATATAATGGATGTGGTAAATCATTATGAATGTGGACCAGAGGTGGAAGAGGTACATGGAATCATCAAACATTTCATTGATTACAAACACCAGATGGCTATGTGGGAAAAAGATCAGGATAAAACTAAATAAGAAAGAGATGTTGCACGTCCAAGCTAAGCCAGGCGGCCATGATTGGGATGACTCCAAGCTCTGAATCAGTCAAAGTTGTAGGGTTGACTTAGTCAAACCTTTGCAACAACTTTACTATTTTTATGGGAGCATGTTCCCTTGAACTTAATTATACTCTATTTTTAGTAACTTGTTAGTTAAGGTTCAGCTGTAATGGCTCAACCTCTGGAACTTATAAATAGTTAAATGCATTAAGTTTAAGAGAGACTTTTAAATCATTAGAGAAGTTACTCTTCAAGCTTGGAAGAGTGCTTTAAATACTTTTGATCCTTTTAGTTATATTCAGAAACAATATTTTTTCGTGAAGTGTCTGATTTATTGTGTTAGTTGTTGATCAATTCATACTTTGTGAATTAATAATTCCTTAATGTCAGTGGTTAATATACCTTTATCTCAGTTATCTTATTTCAATCTATGTGAATAATGATGTGGTTAATTTGACTATCAGTTGTGGAAATGTTATATCCCTTCTGCTATGAATTTGCATTATTACCAAAAATCATAGAAAGGAAAAGTTGCATGACATGTGCATATCATATATTGTTATGAGGTGTTGATTGTGTATTTGAGTAGGCTTGATCTATCTGTTAAATATACTTGGTGTTTAACAAGGAAACACATGCTCTAAGGTCTGTGGTATCTTGTCTACCCTGTCTAAGTAGCATAAGGTGAATTGGATTGTGATGCTTATTTTATCCTTTCCAAATTAACCCTTTCCAGTGTGAAGATCAAAAAATTGTCTAGTAATACTCTTTCTTGGTGCATCACCTTACTTTTCATTTGTTTATTTCTAACCTTAAATCCCATGAATTGAGTAGATTAGAGTTATTTTCAAAGTGCTTTAGCCTTGCACATTGATCTTAAATCAAGTGCTCCAAGTTCCAAAGGAATCTGAACTTCTCTGGAGTTTCATCCCAAGGAAAAAAGGTTCCACACCTTAGGGATGATCCAACGTTGCATGAGATCACTCAGAGATTCAACGGGTGCACGATCCACGTGAAAATAGTTTCTACCATGCCCGGTAGGAGAGAATTGGTACTTATCTTCACACTTGCATGAATCAAAGTACCTGGTGACTCCATATCTCTGGATTTTGAATCTCAATGTGTTAACTTATGTGAAGAATTTAGACAAGATCTTCTTCAAAGTAAGGAAATTATCAACATATTGAGTTATCCTTGTCTCCTCCAAGGAGAAGGAGAAGAGGGATTTAAAGCATCACCAGTTGCAAGCATCATCTTGTAGGGGTCATTCAAGTCCTCCTTACAAAAGGTTTCCTCCATTAAGGAACAATAAAAATTTCATCGTTATCGAAGCCCCTACAAATAATCAAACCTGTCCTCCTTTCAATACTAGTAGCCTCCTACGACTAGCCCAAAGGGATGTTATACCAGCGGCTACTCTTAAAAGTGTACGATTCTATACTGGGGAAACCAATGTCACTCCTTTGGAGCAGATTTTTGATGTAGCTGTAAAATTGACAAGGGAAATTTTGCAGATAACCATACCAAAATTTCATTTTGGTCCCCTGATAAGGTCTATTAACGTTCAAAATGGCCTAAAATTCCCTTCCGAAAATCAAGTTTTAAGAACTTAGCCATTTTCAGCCTTTTTTGAACTGGGTGCAAGAATTGACATGTCGACATAAAAGAAATATGTGTGCCCCTTTGAAAATCCTTTGGTGCCCCTTTAAATGTCAACATTTGTTGCCCCTAAGGCGCTAAAAGTTACATGTCAACATAATCAAACCTGCGCCTAAAGAAATGTGCTTAAGGTGCTGAAAATTGACATGTCAACACATCAAAAATGTGCCCTTTTCCCTTAGGTGCTGAAATTTATGTTGACATCTCCAAATGTGCTTAAGGCGCTGAAACTTTTGTGTCAAATGACCAACTTGTGCCAAGGCACATTTAAACCCATGTCGACACTTTGAAAAGTGCGCCAAAGAAAGTTGGTGAGGTAATAAATGTGATATTTTCCTATAAATATGCGGTTAACACCTGTCATTTTCATGATTTGAAAATTGTGAAAAGTCTTTCTCTGCACCTGTCAGCTATCCCTGTCACGCCCGCGTTCCACTTTTCAAGTTTGTGGACCCCAAAGTCGTCCTTCATCCTTTATTAAACCGGGTAAGTGGTTTTTATCACTCTTATTGTTGTTTGTGGTTTTGTTTCTTGGTTGTTATGGTTTTAGGATCATTATAAAAGGTTAAATCTAAAAATGAATAAACTTAACAATCCATAAACTATCTGAAAACACCTTATCCCTCCTTCCAGATCTACAAATCTGAGAAGGCTCTGCCTTTGAAAGAAACAAAAACCCATCTTCCCTCCTCTGCCTTGCTCTTTTCTCTCTCGTATCATCTAAAAAGTCATGCAAAATAAGAGAGAAATCAAAATCAAGAAATCGGCCAAAACACCCAATTATTTTCCCTTTGGCGCACTATCTTTACATGTTGCTACATCCACATAGTCGCACCATAGCGCACTTCAAACCCATGTAGCATAATTTATAACTTCCTGCAAGTCCAAAACACTTAACAAATTTCTTAAAGGCACAGGCACAAATGCCAATGAACATCAACATTATTTGTTGTGTCCTCCAAATCCGTGCCCACAAGTTAAACCCTTGGCGCATTGGCTCTTCTTTGCAACATACTCCGAAATTGCACCCTTGGGCACACTTAAAATTCCTTATGCAACACCATCTTTTGCAGTGCCTAGCTTAAAGAAATTTTCCAAAGGCGCTGGCACATGAACCTTAACACCAACACTACATGTTGTGTGTTGCAAAAATGTGCCCCGCACCTTTCTCCTTGGCACTAAAACCTTTTGTGCAACACTCTTCAAAAGTGCACCCCCTATAACCCTTTGGCGCAGCTTTTCCCCTGTCAACACAGGCACACCTTTTTGCATGTTGACATCCCCAAAAGTGCACCCAGCCTTTTTAAGCCTCTACAGCATGCTATGAACTTGCGCCTTGTGCCCTAAGCCTCATAATTGCTCATTCTTCTTTCTGCAAGCTTTCATTATGGATAACATGACGGTTGACATGGCTCTTCTATGTTGGACCTCTTTGATTCTCCTTGCAGAACAACAACAGCCATCCTCGAGCTCACACATGTCTTCGTCGAGTAAAAATATAACTAAGTCTAAAGGAAAAGCTAAGTTGACAGAGCAAGAGATGAAGTATAAATATCAGAAAGTCAGGATGCCTGACTCATACGCAGAGAGTGATCTCGACATCAGAGACTCTGAGCTCAGGCACATTGATATGGAGGACTTCTGGGCAAGAACCAACTAGGCCACTAGTGGTCCCTGGATGAACAAACTGGTAGGCAGTGGATTGCACTTTGTAGCTGGGCTGCCAGTAAGTGCTATTAATAATGAGTTCATCATGTTGGTGGCTTGATGCTATAACAAGGACACAAGATGTGTCGAGGATAAAGAAGGAAAGACGGTCATCGACCTAACTGCTCGTCACTTTGAAATAACTCTGGGCATCCCTCATCACAGGCAGTACGTCGCCATCAGCCTTGAAGACTGCAAGAAGGCATGGGACGAAAATGAGGATAAGTGTATGCAAATGATGAATGAGTTATATCTTAAGAACAAAAATCCGGTGAGCCGATGGCCTCAGACCATCCACCGCAGTGACTTCAATGAGGAACTGAGTGATACAATCACCTTCCTGAGTAGAGTGTATGGGCTTCCTGATGCCCATCATTTCCATAAATGGATGCTGAGGTACTTAGAGACCATGAGTAAGAATGTGCCTGAGTAGTGTTTTGGCTAGGGGAAATCATTAGCGACACCATCTCCTAGCAAGCTTCAATAGGTCATGACAACTGGGAAGTTCTATATGAATTCCTATGTTGTGTACGCTGCAGCATCAGCGAGAGATTTCACAGGCCTGGCACGAAATGGGGTATGGCCTCAGGTCAAAATATATGAATACTACCCAGAGCTAAGGCTCGAGAACAACATCCCTCAGTTCTCAAAAATCAACGACGCCTTCTTCTATGAGGTGATCTACCTATTGAGGCCAAATATGAGACATGGTCGAACTAGCCCCAGTGTGGTCACTGTCACAAAGAAGTGGGGAGCATTGTTCACTCAGTTTCCCACATTCACCTATCTCAGGGCGGTGAATTTTGAGGGTGAACCGACCAAGCTACCAAGGTATGCAGGACCCAAGCTGATTCTCTTAGAGTTGTCAAGGCAACTAATCACATATCATGAGAGATGCATGAAGAGAAAGAAGGGAGGAACTCCATTCCCCCTTACAGTGGGCCGATACACTTGCACCACATTGGCCAAAGCACGGGAAATGTATGCCGAGCTTGAATTGCTGAATCTAAAGCACAACTTCCCGGTCAGGCCTACTTTTGATTGTCGAGGTTGCCTCCCAAAGGCAAAAATTGATCCTATTCATGTCCCTGAGATCGAGGACATCTACATCGACCTGACACATGAAATAGATCTCAGGCGGAAGGATCACTCCAGGCTGGCTCTGGAAGAAATCAAACACTATGGCGTGGCCATCATTCCAAAAGGATTCCAAGAACCTGATCAAGAAATTGATCAAGTTTACCTTGACACGGATGGGGATGATTGGCCATTCGTAGAAATTGACAGAGCCAAGGCACCCAAGACCATTCAGGAAAGAGTCAAGCACACGTTGCAGTGCACCAAACATTGGTGCAAACAGAATGGTCTCACCTACCTTGGGGTAGATTTCACTACTTCTCCTTCAGGAAGAGCACCTCCAAGGCTGGCCCAAGTGCCAAAAGGAAAAGGGAAAGATAAGGAGGGAGAATCAAGCAAAGAAGAAGCTCCTCAAATCCCTCCTACTACTTCTGAGAAGCAAGTGGTTGACCTGGTGTCTCCAGGAAAAGAAGAAGAGACCACCAAAGTCTCAACAGACACATCCACTCAGGATGTGGTCACAGCTACAACCATGAAGGTACCCACCATTCCTTCTTCCGCTCCTTCTCCTCCCCCTGTCATTGAAACATCTATCCCAATGGATGTTTCTTCTTCTCTCCCTTCCTCCCTTCCATCTCCCACCTCTTCCATCTTCTCCTCTCTCGCGGATCTGTCACCTAGTGTTCCCTCCATCCCATTACAGATCCCTTCCACCTCCATGACCTTTTCTTCCCCTGTAGTAACTCCAGGCCCTATAAGCAGCAGCGCGTTAGACTACTTGTCGATGCCACCACCAAGTGTCTCAACATTCTTCCCTGTGGCCTCTTCAGTTGCTTCCCCTTTCACTCCCGTTTCTTCTTCCATTCCCTCCACTCCCTCTCCCCTAAGTCCAAGCTGGATCTCTTACCATCTAGGTCAACTCAAGAGAAAGGTTCCCATAGCACCCATGGACTTCTCTGTCATTCTGAAGAAGGGACCAAAGAAGAAAAAAGCTATAACTCACTTCTCTAAGAGCACTTCGGGAGAGAGGGTCATGGAGATTGCATATCCTGATCCCACTAAAGAGAAGAAAGATCTGTCTCCTACAGACTTTACAGTGACCCAAGTCACCATGGGAACCTCATCTGAGAGCCTGCAAGGAGAGGCTTTATCTGCAGTAGATGCCCTCTGCAAGAAACTTCAAGAAGCAAAGGAGGAGAAGAGGATACTAAAGGAACAAAACAAACATCTTCTCCAAGCATTGCAAAGAATGGGCAACGCACCTCCTATGACTGCCACCGAGCCTCTTGAAGTTCTAAGTCAGGACAAGATAAATGAATACACCAAGATTGGTGAACAAGGCACGGCAATGTCCTCCTGGATAGAGTGAGTCCTCAGAGATAGTGAGGAAATAATCATGAAATTCACAAGACTCTACCAGAGTATAGATCAGGAAAACAAGGAGCTGCAGGCAGTAGCAAGATCCCTCTCCGAGGAGTTAGACAATGCCAGATTGCAACATGAAACATTTCAGGAAATGGTCGACTGCTCAGCTGACGACCTATTAAAGGTCAGCGTCATTGATCACCCACGGGCACACAACAAAGCTCTCATCACTTTAGATTACCGGGTTGATCAAATGGAATTTATCCTGGAGAGGATAGATAAAATCAAGGAGGAAGCCCTGGATGCAAAACATCAAATGGAGTAGATGGTCACAAAGATGTCTCCAGGGATGCTTAGTGAAACATTCACCTTGAGGGAGGTAGACGATACAATCCAGCTCTTCAAGGATATCGCAACTCAAGGTTTGGCACCAGAGGTCACTTTTGACCGAGAGTCTATCAATAACCTTCTAGCTTGCCACGATTTCATTGGATACTTGATCGAGGCATGTGATGAGTACGTCGGGCTACCTGATAAGCTCAAGACTGAAAAAGAAACTTGCGAAGTCATCGGAGACCACTTCAAGGGTCCTGATCATAATCAACTTCAGACAATGATCAGCAAGTTTATGGAGTACCGAGCTCAGTATCACATCGCCTCTCCCGATCAGAAGCAAGACACTCCGTTCAAGCAAAGAGATGACGACGAATAGTTTCTCTTCTTGTGTACACTTTGATCTTTTTGTAAAAATATTTTAAAAGTATGTTGGCATTTACGATGACATCATCCATGTTGCACCATGGGATGTTGCCATCCACAAACTTGCCTCAAAGTCAACTTTTGACTTTTTAGATATTTTATAGATATTTTGTAAATAGTGGTTGGCTTCTTTTTGTCTTCTTTCTCCTTCTCCTTCTATAAATACTGTAATACTTGTTATATTCCAGGTGGACATTTTTGTATGAAAAAGAGGTGAAGAGAGAAAGACTTTGTGCCTTCTTGTAACAGAAGAGATTTTAATATATATGTTAAGACTTTGTGCTCAATATATGTGTTATTAGCATAAGATCTTTCTTAAGTTAGATCTGTGTTTCTATTCTGTTGGATTGATTCTTTTTATCATCATATGTTCATCAGTATTGCTTTGTTTGTTTATGTAAGTAAGTTTGGCTCTGTTTACTACCATCCCAAAGCATAAACCCTCTGACCTTTCTGTCTTGGAATTCATTTCTTTTCTCCCTTCAGATCTACCTTCCTCCATTCCTTCCCTCTTACATTTCTGTTCGCAGTTGGAACTACCTCTACTGGGATGAGATCCCAAACCCCTGAAGTTAGAATAGTGTAGATTTGCATAGATTCCTGCTTGATAGAATAGCAATAAACCAGTTTCACTTTGTTGTCTCAAAGAGGGGCTATGCCCTGCACACTGTTGGCAATCAAGTAATTAATCAAGCTGCGAATGTTAAACCTATGAATTTTAGGAATCCTCTTGCTACTAGTTCTTCTAGAGCTATTGTACTAGTCCATAATAATTAGCTTCAAGATAATGAATAGTTCTACCCTTTTTCTCAACCTCACAATAAAAACCTTTGTCCAAATGGATTTTTGAGCTAGGACCTTATGGTCCAAAGTGTATCTGCTCCGCTAGAGACAACAATAAGTTCATCCACACAAGAAGATATAGCACAGGCTCCTGAGGAAACCAATTTGATAAATTGGCAAGTAGACAATTTTTATGATTTGAATACTGATTCCTCATCAATAACAAAACATACCCGTTCCAAAAAGAGGGCAATGGAACCCCAAGCTCCCAAAGTTGATCATGCATCTACTTCACAACCTTGACCACCAGTGGTAGTTGAAACAGATGTTGGAAAGAAACTATCAGGAGCACAATCTAGCCAGGATACAAGGAAAGAAAACTCTTTAGGCATCATATTATCCAACAAGCACTTTCTACAAGATGGTTCTAATGCCCAAATAAATATTAGAAAAGTAGGAGTAGTTCCTTTTAGTATTGTAGAACAGATGAAGAATACCAACCTAAGTGTTACCATGTGGGACGCACTCTCGATTCCTTCTCAAAGAAATTTGTTGCATGAGGTGCTGAAAAGTTTTGGTACAACTGACAGATCATCAGGTCATGGAGCAGTAACTACTACAAGTTTGTGTTAACCGGAAGGGAGAAGTATACTAAGACGAACAAACCACCACAATTCTATAGTTCCCTTATCATCAGTAATCATCTGGTACATAATCGCATGATTGATTCTACTACCAATAGCTCATTCATACCCAAGAAAATAGAAGATGTGCTAGGAATCCAATACATGCCAGTCTCTAGAGGATTTGTTCAGTTGGATAGAATAGCTGTACAAAATGTTAGAGTTATTAAAGGTCTTTAGCTTACTGTTCATGCATTTCCCAATTTTCTGTTCACATAAGATATATCAGTCATCGATCTCCCTCATCTTTTTGCCATTTTCCTATCACAAGATTTCACAGCTAAAATGGGTAATTACCTATCAATTGACTGGTCACATATGATCCTAAGGACTCAATACAGAACTAAGGTAACCATAAGGACAACCAATTTTCTATAATCATGTGGAACCCCATACCGCTAATCATATAAATGGGAATTACACCATTCATGATCCGGAAGAAGATGATGATGATCACGAACCAACCACTCATGTGGAGGAAGTCTCAGAAACTGTTCTGGATGAGGTGAGTATAAATCGTCAGTATGACCCATATGCTAAAGCATTAGTGGAAGAAGAATCTGGTCTACTAATTTTAGAAGAGATGGGATTAGGTACATATTTTATTCATGAAGAGGATACGATCATACCACAACTCATCAATCCCCGAAGCAACTCTGAAGGACTTTTCCAATTATCTTTTGATGGCTTAAGGAGTAGAAATGGAGTACTTTTGGTCTTGCACTCTTACTCACTCAGTCTTCATGTTTATACCTTGGAATTTATCATCCTCAACACCAATGCCTAGCTAGGATGCCAGTGCTAGATTCCCTCATCCCCTCTAGGCACCCCTGACCTCATTATACTTTGTTCACATTTTTTGGGTCCTTCTTATCCATTTGAACATCTTATATTTTTGGTAGTCAACCTTTTTGAGGTTAATTACAAAATTAAACCAAGGGAATCATATAAATAGAAAAAATATGTGACCATAATAAAGGACCAAGCACTAATCATCTATTATCATCACCTAAGGTTGCATCCAAAGGCATATAAGAGCATCAAGGAATCCATCTAGCTTTCACTCAAGGGATAAACAACAACATTTTCTACATACACACATAGGAAGGGAAGTTCATTTTGCCATCCACATATTTATCTACATTGGTACATCTAGTTGTTGCCTGTTATCATGTGCGCTTGCACAAAGGAATCCTAGGGAAAATTATCTTCTCACACACACATAGAACTACATGTAGTCTGAGATGTAGTGCAGTGCTCGATCGTAAGTTCACTCATTCGGGTGAGTGTCGGGGGTCAATCTGACTCCTCATTTTACATCTGTTCTTTTTGAGATTTAATGTAGTTTAAGGGTTTTTCATGTCAACATTTATTTTTTTAGGTTACATGAATACTCAGTTATCTTATTGTGACATAAAGGTGATCGACAGTGAATATTTTTGACACCCTTGCAACCCAAAAAAATTCAGAACCTGAACACCTTCCCAGACACCAGATCCTAGATCTGGTCACTAGTGCCTGGGCAATTCTGTCCTTCTACGGGAACTTGTTTCTGGCCTCATTCCTACATTATATAATTTATCGTGCACAATTGCAAAAATTTTCCCTTCTTGTTTATTAGTTTCTCTAGTCTATATAATCTTGACATTAACACAAAATCAACTAAGTCACTCTTTCCCTCTCTTGCAATTAGGGTTTTATATTTATCTAGCTTATTGTCTAGTGTCATCTATATTATTCTAGCAGCAGTTTATCATAGTTTACATACGTTACTCTATAATATTAGGATTTAACAACATAAATTACATTTTTTTAAAAATCATTTTGGTGAACCCGTCGCTCAAATTCACCTTATTTCTAGGGTTTTTTCTTCTTATGTCTGTCACTCATAGTGGTTGTTTTGGGTCTTTTGAGAAAATTGAGCTCCCTCTATCTTCTCGTAGGGTTTTTGATTTAATGGTTGAATCTGATAACCCCTTCGCCAACTCTAAATATGTTTCTCTTAAAATAATTAAAACATCTGATAGTGAGCAATCCTATGATAAGGGACACCAACATTGATCAAGCACAACTCGAAAATACTACCAACTTTTGTCAAGGTTTGCATGAAGATCCTACACAGATTTTGCATATTCTTCATGCTTTGATGGTTGCTAAAAATCTCAAGATGCTTATTTTGTACCCCTTGTAGGTTATTTCTTGAATGCCATGGCTTTCATTCAACCCCTTCATATTCCTACTTCCATTCCCACTTCTAGCACTCCAATCATGCAACCTAATGCCTCTATGGCATAACCCGACTCTTCACAAAACACTCTTGATTTAAATTCTCTATATGATGATCTGAAAACTCAAATTCATCATCTTAAAATAGCTACTTCTCGTGCATATCCATCTCTTGATTCTACCTTACTCATTCATACCCCTTTCACACCCACTATTTCCACATATGCACTTCCTCTCAACTTTGTCACTCCTAAGATACCTGCCTTCAATGGCCATGGAGACCCTCAAAATCATCTCTGATATTTTCATATGGCATGTCTAGATTATGCAGATAATCATACTTTATTAGAAAATATCTTTCTTGGAAGCCTCCAAGATTATGTTATGCGTTGGTTTTATGATCTACCTATCCATTCAGTAATATTATTTACTTATTTAGTTGATTCTTTTTTTTCACATTTTTCAATCAATATTAGTTCTAAGATATCCTATGCTTATCTTGCACAAATTAAATAAGGACCTCATGAGCATCTAGTAGACTATGTATTATGATATAAGAACAACCTTGCTAAGATGTATAATGTACTAGTGGACTCTGAATTGCAAGATCTTTTGTCCAAATTCTTTTGTTACCAATATAATAAAGTGTCATCTTTGAGAAATATCCTTCATGTGATCATCTATGACATACGTTTAAGTTATGCCAAAGAAAACTCTTATATATGGGAAATCTTGAATATCATAATCAAACTTTATCATCTTCTAATCGATTTCAAAGTAAATCTTCTTTCAAGCCATCTACTAATCCCACTAAAGCAAAATCCATTGTTAATGTTGTTTCCAAAATTGACAAGCTTTAATGACAACCTCCAAAGTGTACATTTACAAAATTACATTGTGCTTTGTGTTTTCCATTGCCACAACTCATCAAGAGAAATATTATTATGCTTTCACCACCATTGAAACTTGATCCATCTCGCCCTCAGGGCTGCAATTATAACTAAAATGATTGATGTGACTATAATCAATGTATCAGGCATTCAAATGATCAATGTTTCAAGCTTATACATATTATACAAGATCTCATCGACAATAACACAATCAAGATCCCTAAGCCTTCGGTATCCAAGCTGGTTAGTGACAACAAAAAGCTCAAAATATTTAATGATCCATTACCCAAGTATGAAAAGAAAGATGTTAATTCTTCCGCTAATCATACATATCATGCCATGCCTCCTTCATCGGGGTCTCTTGAATTCCTAGTTACTCATGTTGATGCATTTCCACCACTCATCACATTCTTTGATCATAATTTTCATAGTAAATTTTCTTCTAATAAACTACATATCAATCTTTTTATCAGATATCATATTATCAACAATACTATGATTAATTCATCATCCCCTTTTTGTGTGTATTATCTGGCTCTCCTTGTTGCTATCAACTATCAACTCTTTATCAAATTTCATATCCAATTCCGAAATTATATTGTTATGTCAATCTTCCAATCATAATTCGACCTCTCACCACGCTAGTGCCATTCACTATGGCACCTTTAATCGAAGGTTATGACATGATCCTAGGTCTTCCTTGGCTCTGTGCCACTAAGGCTATCTTTTCCATGAATCACTTGTGTCTTAAATTCATTCATGATAAAAAAATTCACTCTTGAAGGGTGTCCTATCATCCACACCATTGTATATGCCTCCTCTTAAGGTTATCCTCTCACTAGCTACAACATCTAGGCCCCTTGGGCCTCTCAAATCTAAGGCATCTTCTATGCCTAGCTCACCCATTCACACTACACTTACTCATCCTCATTGGTCTGCTAGTCTATCTTCTCAGCCTAAGTCCCCTACTCAGGTAGCCCCTTCACGAAGGAGTTCAACACCTTCTTCACCTCTGCGGCCTCCTTTGCATATGTTCTCATCACCTCTTCTCATCACCTAACTAGTCTCCTTTACATAGGTGTTCATCACCTCCTTAGTGTCCTTCACATAGGAATTCATCACCTCCTCGGTCCACTTCACATAGGAGCTCATTATATCCTTAGTTTGTAGTCACAAAATCATGCACTTACTATTACATTAATACCACCGGGTATGTCATTTTATATATGGATCTTGCATAAATAAAAGTCTTCACTAGTGACCCATTCTTTGGTCTTGTTGTCAGTTAGTCAGGTGTCATTGTTTTTGTTTGGTTCAATCATCACTTGTATCTGCATTTTTGTTTGTATTTTAGGAGGTATTAGGTGTCATAATTTTCTCAATTGTTGTCTCTAAGTCTATACTGGGGCAACTAGGGTTGCAATAAGACACCCCAGTCTGTGATTTTATGTGCCCGCATCATCTTAATTTGTGGTGTTAATTTATTTGTTTGAGGTCGGCCCTAATGGTTACCCCGTGCATTCCCCTAGGTCATAGTCAATATTTTTGGGTCACTAGTGTCGAAATTTGAACAAGAGATCCCTATACAAACATTACATACTACATTATGCACATACACATTACTTTCAATGGAAACTATCTACTAAGGCAAGGGACTACATTTGGGCATCTTCTACATCTGCATCACACAAGCATAGGGGGGAAGGGTTCTATTCTTTCCATTCCATCCACCATTTGAATTTTACATCTAGTTAGTGCCCCCTATTACCGCACCATTTTTGCTAGAGCACCCTAGGCACAAAATTTCACACACACGCACATATAACTACATTGGGTCTGAAATGTAGTGTAGCAATCAGTCATAAGACCAATAGTTTGGTAGCTGAGGTCATTCGGACCTATTCATATGCATTTTTATTTTTTAGGATTTGATGCTTTGGATAGGGTTTTGTAAGTATATCTTCATATGACATTTACAGTGACATAGAGAACATTATTGTGAAACCCATGTGACAAGAGAAAAGGTGTTACAAAGATATTGTAACACTGTCAAACTCAATTCTAATCTTTCCTCCAGTTTAAAACACCCAGATTACAGACCAAGGCACCTCGAGGTGCTGCAGTACTCTCCCAGGTGCCTCAGTATAGACAAACACTCAGATCCTGCCCTTCGTGAGGCCATTCATTTATAACCTACCTAGTTTGCATACCAATCTGCTACAGTCTAGTACATAACGAGGTAAGTTATTTTACATGTTAGTACCATATCCCTCTTTGTTCCATTACTTTGATATATTAAAATATTACAAATAAAATAGGTCTTGAATTCCAATATAACATTTAGTTTCTTTATAGATTAACTCATAAATTAGTTTTAAAATATGTATTTTTAGTTAATCATTGTGGTGAACCCCACGTTTTGAACATTTTACTTTTGGATCCTCTTTCATACATCAGTGGTTAGTCATAGTTCTTCTTTTTTGTCATCATGTATCATTTTAGTGTTAACCCTATCTATGATGAGGCAACATAGCTAAGCTTGGGAATTTATATAGTGCTCCTATGATCTTACCTGATGATACTTAGCAATCCTTCCTAGAAGGCCAACAAAGTGTGCCAACTAATCCTTCTAATTCTCCTATAAGCATATGCCTTATTGATGTCCTTGTTGCTTTCACTCATTATACACCATGCCATCCAGTTGCATATGATCATTCTTATCCTTCTTCTGATATGCCACACAATGTTTTAGATCACTCTATCATTGATTATTTATTAGGCATTGATTCACAAACTATTGTACCTCCTACCTCTTCTCCCGCCACTTCCACCACTACTCCTATGTCTTCTATCACTTCTGATAGTCCTCCTCACACATATCCTTTGAGCATGCATTTTCCTTCATATTATGTTGATGATCCCATTGATTTTTATGATGACCATAGCCTTCTTTCTGGAACCCTCCCTTCTACTGATCACCATCATGACTCTCCTTCTTTCCATATTGCTGCATGTGACTCTCCAGCTCCATCGTTACCCTCTCCAAAGGTTTCATCTCTTGTTATACATGATTCACCACCTGCCATTGCTTCTTCTTCTCCTATTCCCACATCCTCTACCCCTCCTAATTTATCTTGAACTATTGAGGTTTCCTCCTTCCTCATCACACCTACTAGGGTTTGTGTTGATACTAGTCCTACTACCACTCCTATGTCCACATCTACCACTGCACCTTTAGCATTGGATTACAATCTATCCCCTCTTGACATTCCCCTGATCACTCATAATGGAAAAATTCAACCACTCAACACCTTATTACCTTCCCCTACCATCCATTCACATGAAATTTTATCCCTAATGCATGTTGTAGGACAATTCCAATCACAAGTTCATACTCTTACTTTAGAAATTAGAGCTTAGTATGCCTCTATTGAAAAAAACTCTTTACATGACAATCATGTTCCTAAAAAGATTCATAATTCCGCCTTCCAAAAATATTTTGTAATGCCTACTTTCACATGCTTCTACGGTTTTAGTTATCCTCATGCTCATATCCTACATTACCACACACTTATGGCCACTTACTCTAATGATCGATTTTTGCTTAAGGCCTTCCATTATAGTCTTACTAAGGAGGCACTCCAATTGTATACCCACTTACCCTTTGGGTCCATTGGTTTTTTTATGATATGGAGGATGCTTTCCTCCATTGCTTTATTCTTAACAATGGCCCTAGGGTTACATATGACCACATTCCTACATTACATCAAGGATCCTATGAACCTATTCAAGATTATATCTTACGATTCAATGCTTGCATACACCAGCTCATTTTCTAGCCTAGTGACCTAGAAAAGCAATTTATCTTTTGTCATGGTCTTATTCCTCCACTTAAAAAAAGGTTCCAATATGACACTTGTGATTCATTTATCCTCTTGTGAGATAAGGTTATTGACCTAGAAGAAGATATTTCATCCTCACATGACATTGCACCCACACATGCTCCTCCACCACTTCTATCTACTTCTCATCTACTCTCATAATCAATTGAGCCTCCAAAACAATCTCCACCATTGTCTAAAGTACATTCCACGCAAGTTAAACCCACGTCTTCACCACCACCACATCCTTCTCCACTTTCACAATAATCTCCTACTTATACCACTCCACCTCCTTTATGTGATCCTTTGTACTTCTCTTTGCACACTCGACCACATGATGTGTTTCACATTTTAATCAATGAGATATTGATTCGGTTACCCTCTAACCAACATCATTCTCCACACCACTTGCAGTGTCATCACCTTTCTAGCCATAGGGAAAATGATTGTCTTGTCTTACACAAAAGGATACAACTAGTGGATTCTGGCATCATTTCCTTTGCCTCTCATGAGCACTCATTATCTCATTCACCTCATTAGCGTCGGCATACCCCAATGTAGTCTTCTCCATCAGGTGCTCAGTTTGTTCGTCGTGCTCTGCCACCACATGTTCATTCTGCACCTCATCCATCATATATGCCACCACATTCATTACATCCACTCCACCCACATTATCCACCACTTCATACCGCTCCATCTCATGGTATTCCACTAGTATCTAAATACCCCATAGTCACTACAAATGACATTCCACTTTCATATACTCACACTCCGTCCATTCCACATGTTTCCACCACCACCCCTCATTTTTGTCTTCGTTAGGTGATTCTTATCACCTTACCCCATGATGATGCACTTGTGTTCTTATGGTTCTTACACGACTATTGAGGGTTTGGTTCTAAGAACATTTCATCACACGCTCCGTCATTCATCTAACGCACCTTAATCTTCTCCTGATGACACACTTTTGCTTATGTGGCTCATACTTGACCGTTGAAGGGTATTTATTACATGAGCCTATTCATTCAAACGTTAGGGGTCATCATTAATCCCGCCCTCTTATTTTCATCACCTTATCCCATTACAATTACATTACATTCTTACGAATTCATCACGATACATTTATCTATTCTTACATTTATTCTATTATCACCATTACATTGCCTACACGCTACATATTTTATTCATCTCATCAATTCCATTACATTAGTTATCTACATCATAATTCACCATGCATATTTTATCTACCATTACTCATATCCTCATACTAATTTATATTCATCACAGACATTACACTACATATGCTAGAACAATAACCATACTATATTCATTATGTCACAAATAGCAGAAAATCTCAACATAGATCTAATATATATCAAAATAGATGTCCATACCTATATTGGTCATACAACCATCATCCCAAAAACATGTTTTGTCACTGGGGGACAAGGCCTCCTACATCATATACAATCATCAGCTATCAAAACCTCATCATCATTATCGCTCTCGTGTACTATGAGATCCCTAGAAATAGATGCCTCGCCACCAACATGATGCCACATTTCGTGGCCCCAAAACTTCTCCACCTATTGGCGAGAAAATTTGTCAGGGATAAATTCGTGGATTTCTTGCCAATGCTCAGGGAGTCTAAGTCCCTCTACTTAACTAGTGCAACTGTCGTATATGCATGCACAAGTGAAAACGGTGGATTTTGCTAGTGGCCTTATGACCGGGGATCCAACAGGGGCACTCCTCTGACCCTGTGGAAAATTTAGAAATTTCTTGCTAGAGAGGACTTTGTCTAAAAAGCAGGAAAGGCGAGTGAGAAATGAGATTGGAGAACTAATGTTACATGTAGAAAATTAGATTCCTACACACACTAGTTACAAATTTCAACACATGCATTTATGAGAAGAAACAACTTTGTAAATAATAACAAGACCAATTAGAATTCATGAGAACAAAGTATTAATAAATCCCTCAGTCAAAAAAGGCTAGAAACTCCTTCTTTTTGTATTGATTGCTTAAACAAAAGTTGCACATAGTGGAGAAATGGAGGAAATTTGAGAATGAGGGGAATGGAAGAATTTGGCTATCTTTTTTGTTCTCTTAATGCACTCTTGAATTTACAAAATCAATCACCCATCCTTTGAAATGGGAATGGCTTTACAATTTATAGAATGAGAGGTAACATAAAGGTGACTTATTACATTAGGAAAATTAAAACATATGTAAAAGTGTATCCCCATTGTGAAATTAGAATATTATAAAGTGATAGAAATTTAGGGGAAGAGGAGAGAGAAAGAGAGAGAATTTGAAGATGAGATGTCATTCCCGATGAAGTCTGTTGATCCTTGTTGATGGAAAGCCTCAAATTTAGTGAAACTATGAATCTTCAAACTCCTTACACCCTAAGAAAATACTTCAAATAGGCTCATGAAAAATTTCCAAGTCGAATGAACTATGCCGCCGATGATCGTAACTCCCATCCTGTGTATGATATACTTGTGACCCTAACCATGTAGTGAGTGTCAAAAAACATTGTCAAGTTACCTGAGATGGATCTAGAATGCCCTTTAAGAAATACCTATGATGATCTCGAATGATTATGTTGACCTGAATGATCATCCCTCTATGTCTTGTTATGCCTGTTGTCACCCTCAAAATCCCCCTCATTTTCCAAGTCAAATCTGAAAATTTTGAGCTCAGTGCCTTTGAGATATGTATGAGAAAAGCAAGGAGTCTAGAGAGTTTGAAAATTCTTGCTTTGATGTCATGATGCTTAGTTTTAATCTCATCCTTTCCACTTGAAAAATTTTCACTCTTCGTAGTTTGAAGTATTTTATATTTCCCCGCATGGATGCTTGAAGATATTTTAACTTTCATTTGGGTTTTATTGTCAATCCTTCTCTTTTTCCATGGATCGCATTGAGCCTGGTATTGTTTTGTCATTTCTTTGTCCATGGAGAAACAATTTGAAATTTGGGCGTAAATGGTGGGGTTTCCCCTTCTCTTTAGTTTTTCGCATAGTCTTGAATGATAGGTGTATCTTCCCCATCAATTTTTTTCCCCAACATCCATGGGTACATGGACATCTCTAATTGGATGTGGCAGGATAGGTCCTTTTTACAAACTTTTCACTTTTGTTATTTTAGAAAAAATGTCAAATTGGCCCCATGGCCCGAAGGAATATGATTGGTTGTTCAGAAATATGAAGTGGCGGGTTATTTTTGTGAATTTATCATTTTTGGTTATTCTCGCAAAGTGTCAAATTGGCTCCGTGGCCCCGAAAGATCCTGATTGGCTATTTGGCGAAAGGTGGAAAGGCAGGCCCTTTTTTATTTTAAGGCATTATGGCAAAAAGGCTTAAAGTATAAAATAATGCCTAAGGCCCACAAAAGGACACATGACCATTTTGAAAAGTCAAAAATAGAGAGGCGGGTCGGCAGGAAACTTTAGGAATTTTACCTTTGTTTCCAAAAGGGCGTAGGGTTACAAAGTGAGCTGCACCTCCGCTTATGCCCATGTAAGGGCACGTGTTAGGTCATGCATTTAAAAGTAAAAGCGGGATGGATGGGCCATCAAATAACTTTTGAAGATTTTTTCTTTATTGCCAAAAAGAGTAAAATTATGAAAATGAGTCGCAGCTCCGATGGGGCCGAGTTAAAGCTTGCATTGAAAAGTCAAAGAGTGAAGGCGAGCCATTAGAGCATTTTGGGAATTTTGGATTTATTTCCAAAAACAAAGTATAAATTTATAAAATGATCCATGACTCTATTGGGGTCCGTTAAGCCTGTATTGAAAAGTCAACAACGAGGAAGGTAGGTCGGCAAAGAACTTTGAGAAATTTGAGCTTTATGTCCAAAAAAGAGGTAAAATTGCATAAAAGTGAGTCATGACCCCATTGCCACTCTAGTATAGGCCACGAGTCAAGCCTATATCAGAAGCAGGTTAGTGGACCAAAATGTTTAGAATTCACCATTTCTATAAAAAATCATAAAATGCAAAAGGTGCCCCCAAGCCCACTCCAGTTGAGATCTTTTCCACGTGGACGACTCATAGTTAAAGTTACAAACATAGTTTTAATAGCTCATATTTGAAGTTACAAAATAGGTTTAACGAATGCATTACAGAGCATATTTTTCTGCCGCCATTAATGGTCCTCCATGAACCATGAATCTGAAAGGATGCGAATGATTAAAGGAAGTTGTAACCGTTTCTTGCAAGCTAAAGGAATTTGTAACCATTTCTTACAAGCTATACGATGGGCTCTCAATGTCATTATTATGGTCTCTCTTTCACACAGGGTGGTGGATCTAGGTACTCTGTAAATGTAATAGATTTGAAAGTAAATCAATACAAAATATTTTTCCTCCTTTCTTCCTCTATTCTTCCTTCTAGCTCCTAAATCTAAAATTTAATCTTTGTGAATCATTTGTGTTTTATTGATAAGAAACTTTGTGTTCTTGTTGTATATGATTTCTGGAACTTTGTGTCCATGGAATTATATCTGTTATGAAATGCGAATGATTCTATTCTACATCTCCCTAGCTCAATACATATAAGGTTATACTCTGATCTATCTATATTTCCTGAAAGTATTGTTATATTCTTCATCTCCCATCTCCTTAAGTCTTCTATTCTTTTGTATTGATAATTTTTTTGACATAAAACATTTCTAAGTATCAAGAATCCTCATTTGAAAGTTGTACATTTTATATATAAGTTTTGTTGCTTTCTTTCAATAAGGGAACCTCTCCCATTAAAGAGGAGGGACTTGTTGTCCCCTGACTGTGGTTTGTTAAAAGTACCATTTTAAAAACCCAACAGTTTTTGGTGACTCTACTAGGGATTTCATTTCAAACGGATCCCTTTCTAAAAGAACAACTTCAAGATCATTTTTGATCTGGTGACTCCGTGATATACAAGTGAGAAAAATACCACTGGGGAATGAACTTCTGTCATGTTCATTCTCTTGATCTAGGAACCTTCCCCGGAACGAAGGAAAATGAAGAACACTTCTTGGCCCACATCACCAATGAGTGATAGTGATAGTGATGAGGATGATGATGGAGATCTCCCCATTAATATATTTCAAGCTCCAGAACAGGCTCAGTTTCTGTAGAAGTTCTATGGAGGTATAAATCCAAGATTGTTTTCACAGACTCCAACCTGAGATGATGCAAGAAATTCCATACAATTAATGAGAATAAATCCAAGTACAAAGAAACAATGCAGGAAGCTCCAAATTGATGCATGTGAGACCCAGTGAGGTAAAACAAGCTACCAGAAGAACACTCAGTCAATGAATTTGAGACACCTTGTAACAAAGAGGATAACATTCAAGTTCTAGAAACTGCTCAAGATGATTCTCCACATTATCAGGTATTCATTCCTCAGCATCATCTCAATTCCACCAATGAATTTCTTCCTGTTGCTCCACCTAATGCATGTCAAGTTAATATTCCTTCAAATAATGAAGAAGACAAACAACTTGAGGCTTTCTTTCAACCTAAAATAGAGTCTATAGAAGATATGTCATGTACCAAGGTTGAATGTTCTTGTTTTGAAAAAAGTGATCCTATGCTGGTGGAAGTGGATGTTCATCATAACAAAATGGACAAGATTCCTCTCTCTCCTATGATTGAATAATTTCAATGCACTGAGATGAAGATCATTATGGACCATCCCCTTGTTGTTTTAAGTTCTCTCAAAGAGGAACAAGTGCCTGTACCTAAAGAAAAAGAAATTAATGAGATCACTAGTTCCCCTATTATATTTATGGATAAGATGAGCACACATGAGCCTTTTTGTAGTCCTTCAAAACAAATAGAAAATGGAGAGCCATGCCTGGAAACTTTTCTTCACAACTATGATAGTCCTGTCTCAGCTCACCCTTCAGAATGCAAACAAAAGGAAGAGGATGATGTTGTTGATCAATATTTACTTAGTCTGACAAGCATTTCAGTTTCCTACTAATCATGAAGACAAATCAAAAATGCAGCTTGTACCTAAGAGTCATGATCTTCTAGAATGAGGTGTTGATTTTGCAAAAGCAGTAGGTATGTTTTTCAGAGACATGGTAAAGATTACACATGATGGTAAATCATCCAGTACCTTTCTCCCAATTCCTCTTGAAGATGGTTACAAGGAAAATTCAATGGAAGTGTATGTTTCTCATGAGATGTGCCATGATGATAATTGTAATCTTCATTCATATGCTAGCATCATTCCATCAAAACAGGGAGTTGACACTATTGGGATTGGATTTTCTCATGGATCCAGTTGTCAGAGTTTGGTGATGTGTAGAAATCAGTATGGAGGTAGTCAAGGGTCGTACAAGTTTTTGTATGGCACTATTCATCCATAGAAGAGGAGCCTCAAGAAGACATTTAGTTCTTCACAAGGAACTGAATATTTTTAGTATGGAGTATCACTATCTGGATGGTTTTCTTTCCTCAATTTTCTTTTCAAGCCACATAGTGTTCCCATGATATTTTGGTACGCTCAACTGCTCATTTTCGATTCAAAGGTGCCTCATACTTTCACTCTATTATTCCACAAAGGTACTTATTTCTCTCAGCCTATCTCTGGAGTTGTGTAATTTTTATGCAGTCCTTTTTCTTTCCCCTATAAATATCCTCTTCTTTCTTTGTATATACTTTCCCTGTTTTGGCTTGTTTCCTTTCTTGTTCCTTGCTGTGTGTGGTGTTTTGTTTTTGTCTTTCCTTTTTGGTTTGTTTCCCTTTCGTGTGTGTTGTCTTCTGTATTGGTTTTGCCTTTGACTCTATTTGCCCAATGGATAAGGCACTGGTCTTCTTTCCCAGAGTTTTTATTTGGTTCTTGATCTTGCCTTGTTCCTTTGTCTAAGCCAAGTCATCCCCAGAAGGAGCCAGCTGTTGTCACCCTCAAAATCCCCCTCATTTTCCAAGTCAAATTCAAAAATTTTGAGTTGGTGCTCGTTTGCAAAGAAAAATGATCACCCTGACCCCGCATGATTTAAAATCTTTCAAACCCACATTCCAAATGGTTTGATATATTTTCCATTTTCAATGGTGTCAAAGGAGATCAGCATGAAAATATTTAATAAAGGGCTTTGATTTGGGTTTGCATTGAGTTGTCAATCCCATTTCCTACTGCAGTCATGTGCATTCATGTTTAGCCTAGTTTTCCTTGTCCAAAATTCTTTGCCCTCCATGGAGAAACAAATCTAGAAATTCGGCCGCGTAAATGGGAATAAGTTTTTCCAAAAGGCTTCCATTTGCCTCATTTTTACAGTCGTGAAATGACCCAGGGACAAACCCCAAATGAGTCTTCCCCGTCAAAAAGTTTTTGCCCCAGCATCCACAGGTACAGTGGACATTTCTAATTGGATGTGGTGACAGGATGGAGTTATTTTCGTGAACTTGTGCACTTTTGCCATCTCTTTTGGGTCAAAAGAAGTCAAATTGGCTGACCCAGCTCAGGAAAGGAGAACCAGCAGAAATCCCCATTCCCTTGATTGGCTGTTCGAGCGGTGAATCGAAAAGGCGGGTACCTTTTTGTGGGAACTTCCATACATTTTCGGCAAGCTTCGGGAAGGTGGGCCCTTTTTGCAGTGTCTCTAAGTGAGCAGCCTCCACGTGACCCGGGTCAAACATAGTTAAGTCCTGTAACCAGATAGAAGCGCGACCCCCGTTTGGTGCATTGAAACTAAAATACATAAAGGCATACTCTTGGCCTATGTTTTGAGGTCAAAGCAGGGAAGGTAGAGTCGTCAAAGCTCAATTTGAATGATTTTTGGTTTTGTTTTGCAAAAGGCGTAAAGTTATAAAGTGAGCCATGACTTCGTTGTTGAAAGTCAACAACTGGGGAGGTGGGCCGTGTGGAGAACTTTTGGAATTTTTGTCATGCTTTGTTTGGCCATAAAGGGATCAAATTTTTAAAGTGACGCGCAGTCCACGACTCCGCAGCCAAGGGATAATCATCAAATGTTGAACACCACATGTGAAACATGTCAAAATTGGGAAGGCGGGCTGGCGAAGAACTTTGGAGTTTTTAAGCTTTTTTTGAAAAAAGAGTTAAAGTTTGCAAAAGTGAGCCCCGACTTCGTTGCACCCAATCAGGTAAACGCCATGTGTCAGAGCCATATATCAAAAGTCAAAGATGGGTGGAGAACTTTAAATGTCAAAAATGCTCAATTCCTGTTAGAAAATCATAAAATTGTAAAAGGCCGCCTCCAAGCCCTCGCTTCACTATCAAATCTCTTCCACATGGATCAAATTATCAAAAAATGGACAAATCTCTCTAAAGTTACAAAATGTTTAATGGCTGCATTACCCAGATGCATCTTAGTTTTGATCTTTCCACCAGGCATGGAACGCATTCTGAAAGTTGTAGAAAGGATCAAACTCATCGTTCAAATGGTTTTAAATCAGTTTCCAGAGCATCTTCATCTTCCACCATTGCGTTTCTTCACGAGACAACAATTGTAAAATATTTTTTAAAAGGATTATTGTAATGTTGTAACCATTCTCCATATTCCAATGGTCATGTCAACGCCATTGGTTAGGATCCAGGTACTCTGTAGAGATGTAATAGATTCGAAAGTAAATCAATACAGAAGTTTTTCCCTTTCTTCCTCTGCTATTCCTTCTTTCCTTGTCTAAAATTCTGTGAATCATTCAATCTTTTATGATAAGAAACTTTGTGTTCTTGTTTATACGATTTCAGGAACTTTGTGTGTGTGAAATATATCTGTTATAAACGCGAATGATTCCATTCTGCATCTCATCTTGCTCAATACGTATAAGGGTTATACTCTGCTATCTATATTTCCCTAAAAGTATTGTTTTCTTCTTCCTCTCCCATCTCCTTAAGTTCTTCTATTATTTCATATTGATGATCTGTTCGGGCATTAAAACATTTCATAGTATCAGGAATCCACATCTTTGAAAGTTGTACATTTGTATATAAGTTTTTCCACTTGCTTTCAATAAGGGAACCTCTCCCATTAAGAAGAGGGACTTGTTGTCCCCTGACTGTTGTTTCCATTAAAGTACCAATTTGAAAACCAAAAGTGCCAAAACTACGCTTTTAGTTTGACTTACTATTAATAGCAAGTTCCTAGATGGGAGATTTACTATTTTTGGTAAGAAGTGATTTTTGCCTCTTCTTAACCATCCTGATGCGATGAATTTCCTCATTCACTCCAATGCACACTACCTTCACCTCGGCTGCTTCTTGGGGTGACTTACTATTTTTAGTAAGCACCCATATAGGGGGCTTACTATTTTTAGTAAGTGTTCATTTTCACTATTTTCTACTTTGGACAATTATTCTAGACTTCCTAGTGATCTTACACTTCCTTTTCCATAGCCGCTTTTGATGGTGACTTCCCAAACATAGCAAGTCTGTATAGGAAAACTTACTATTTTTAGAAAGTGGACTTCCACTTCTTGATTTGCGATGGAACATATTTTTTTAGACTCTTCTCATCGTTGCGATCATGTCCTCCAAATTTCACTTGATTTCGCCCATTGGAATGCTTGGAAATAAAATTTAAAATTTTTGCCTGGCAGTGGCTTCGAGCACGGAGCTTCCATGGCGGCCATTAATGGAGCTTGAAATTAATAGGTTAGGTTTTTGTCTCCAATCTTGACAAAATAAAATCCATTGTGATATGTTTTAAATTTGGAGTTTGTGTGTAAGTTTTTAGCTTGATCCGACTGTCACATTGTTGAGGAATCCAACAAACGTGAGCTAGGGAATAGAATGGGGATTTTGTTGGAAAAAATGTTTCAAGGCACCATTTGACCATCTGTTTGTTGCATCTTGATCGTATTGAAAACTTTGGAATTCTGCAAATGATGGCATCTCAATCTGACATGTATTTTGCAAGATATGAATATTTTTTGATTGGGTGACTTCGTGGTTATATGGTGAAAAATCTTCATTTTTCTTCATTTCTCTGTCATTTTTCATTTTGTCGATCCATTTTTTCTCTGAGACCTATGTATCTTTATGGATTGGAGTATTTTTGGCCATGGCAGATCTGGTTTGGAGCAAAAATGGTGGAATGGGTGTCTGGAAAAGCATGAACAGAGCTATGGCAGGGTGCAAAGTTGTGAAAGAGAAATGGGGGGAAAATGGCTAAGTGTTGAGATTTAAATACATTCAAAATTTTCATTCCAAAGGGGGGCTGGGTGCATTTTCTTTTCCTTGATGTCCCCCAGCTCAAAGGGACATGAGGAACATCAAATTTCATGTGGTACTTGATCCGACGACAAGGGTTAAAGGCTCCACTAGCTCCTGGGGCTGAAAAATTGGTCTCGAAGAGGTCACATGGGTGATCAAGACTCTCCTTGGGTACTGGGTGCATTTTCTTGATCCTGATTTCCCCCACATCAAAGGTACATGAGGTACATTAGTTTTCATGGCACGTCAGGTGATGATATGTGGCAGCGATCCAAATGTGAAGGCTTTGAGCTCTCACAAGCGCCTGGGGGATGAACTGACAATCTTGGAGGTCGTATGTGGGTCCAAAGGGATTTTAGGGGCTTGGAGAATATTATTGACCCTCATGTCCCTAAGCTTGAGGGACTTAAGGGACACAAAAATGCACCAGGCTCCTAGTGGTGACACATGTCCACGTCAAAATATGGCTAAGTATGAGGTCTTGAGAGCGAACTTGCGACAGTGATAACTTGAGCTCCTGATGGATTTTTTGGTGAAATTGACTGAAAATGGCCTTATGAATCCCATGGTGGGGTTATCAGATATTTATTCCTCCATTTAAGCACTAAAAAAGAGGATTTGTGATCTGGTCTGTTACCTTTGCATGAGAAAAACTGCCTTCAGACCTATTACACAATGCGTTTTGAAAATTATGAGTTCACCATATTGTAAATATTTTAATTCCCTTTTTTATTATGTTTTTTAATCTCCTAACTCCATCAAGAGCTCTCAGAATCACTTCTCAAAGATCAGTTCCTTTTTGGGCCCTGTGCACTGCCTGGGCCAGTGAAAAAAATGATTGCAGACCTATTACACAAAAGTGTTGTGAAAAATACTTTCTGAAGATGTCTTGTTTAGATCCTAAATCCTTTCATAGCTCCCATAATCACTTTCTAAAGCTCAGTAGCTTTTTCGGCTCTGTGCACTGCCTAGGCTTGCGAAAAACCTGATTGCAGGCCTATTGCACCAAGGTGTTGTAATTTTTTTTTCACCATCTAGTATGGATTTTAATTACCTTTCTGAATATGTCTTTTTTGGTTCACAACTCTATCTAGAGCTCTCGGAATCACTTCCCGAAACTCAGAAGCTCTTTTAACTTTGTGTGTTGACTAGGCCTGAGAACCTTGTTTTTGATGAAACTACTCCAACTCCTCCAAAACTTTCCTAAATATTCCCAAATAAATTTCATGATGTTACTAGACCTTCAATTAACCTCCATGTTGGATTTGGATCCTCTTTTCTTCTCCAGGGGTGTGCATCGGTCTCGGGAAAGCTAGTGGTAGCCCTTCCCAATAATGCCCAAAAATAGTAGTTTTTAAGAACACCTAAAATCACCTAGGGGGATTGACTTGACTTTCCTAATTCACCTAGGGGACTATGTTAACATCAATTGGGAGGTCATTGGAACTGAATGGGTAGACCAGGGGTGCTCAGAATGGTAAAACATGAAAATTTTGGCACACGGGTATTGTTGTCATGCTCAGAAATTATAAATTTCCTTGTTGCACATTTGCATGACAACAACTGGCTCTAGCTTGGGGACATGGTATGGACTAAGCACAGAGAATACATGGCATGATAGCTCCTAGAATCTCAACTTACAAAATATTGACCAGTGCCTTATCTATTGGGCCTTGCAGAGTCATGTACAACTTACAACAAGAGAGGGAGAGAATGAAGAAGGAAACACACACACACCAAAACAATGAAAGGAAATAAAAAATACAGACAAAAAGGAAACAACACACACAACAAAAAGAGAAAAACACCTAGAAATCACCTATAGTACAACGCGAGGGACAAACCGCTTTCACTTAAGCACTTTTCATTCCTCAAAAGTTACCCCTGAGTGGGAAACACTAAGTGATGTTGTTCTGCGAAGCCATTGACTGGTTCCAAAAAGTATCCTCTTTTCCTTAGTTGTTTATGAATGCCATGTGCTTTCATGATTGTGTTTGTACTTTGTAGGAGTGAGTCTACGTGAGATTCTTGATGCGTAGGCATTTTCTTAAAAATTCCATTTCCTTCACGCTCTTTGAAATTGGTTTCATAGTCCCAGTTGACTTCCGTATTTATCCACATAGCTGATTCTTCATTGAGTATCTCATTGCTGCCCCGAAATTGATTTTCATTCATATTTATTGAATATTATGAGCTACTTTATTTCCCAGATCTATGCTCATTGATATCTTCTCCATTGGAAACCTTAGATTCATCCTTTATCTCTACTCCATTATGAGGTTCTTAAAGATTGAACAAAGGATTAGAAGTAACCGCATACTTGTCTTATATGGCCATGACACGAGTTAAGAGATAAAGAATCAGCTTGGGGTCTTTCACAACTTCTACTGCACCTAATAGTTCTTGTGCGGAGATATCCTTTATTACTTCCTGTAACTCATCTTTGTACGCCTTCAAAGAATATTTATTTTTCAGCTCAAGGAAACTATCCGAAGGGATTACTTCATCATCTTGGGAATCGCTGCATTCTATCACTCCTTTGTCAAGAGGATCTTCAGCTTCAAAGGCATAAAAAATCCTTGCTTAAATTTCTTCATCATGGAAAGAGTCTTCCTCCTCAAATGGGAAATAAAATACCTTGATTTCATCGTGGAATCCATCAACCATTGGCTCAAGAGGGGAATCATATTTCTCCTCTTTCTGTATTTCAACACGGTCAATCTTCACACTGGTTAAGGCTTCCAAATCAGATTCATGCTTTTCTTGAAAATTCATGGATTGCATCAGGAGTTTGAGACTAAGCTCAGGGTCTTCTTTTTCTTCCGTGACACTTATCAGTTCTTGTATAAATAATTATTTCCCACTTTTTTGAGGGCTCATTGCAGACTATTGGTTTCTTCATGGGTGACATGATTGAGGGAGTCCTCATATTTGAATGGGAGTGAGAATATCTCCTCATCATGGATAAACACATAAGCTTATTTTTATTCTTGAAAATCATCAAGAATCATTTCCTATTCTTCATGGTTTGCATCGTCTAGCAATTTGGGGCTTCCCTTTTGTAACTTGAATCTCCTCAATGCTTCTTCTAGGTCCATACCTCTCCAGGAAGGCATGTATGGACCTATCAAGATGGGAATATCATCATCTTCTTCTTCAGTCGCTATGAAAATATTTATCCTCATGCTATCTTGATACAAGATGTTGGTTACTGGACTTCCAAAATTTCACACCATGTACCTCATAGTCTTCTCTGGAAGTAAATTATCCATATCCCCCTTCACTGGTATGGTTGTGGAAGACCAATTCATCTGAACTCTACCCCCCCCAACTACTGACAGAAACCCCATCTTAGCAACATTCCAAATGGGTCCGGAATGTCTGCTACCAAAATCATCGCTAAAACTTTGTTGTCTGGAAATACGGTGAGATCCAGCTGTGTATCTTTGACCTTCCCTACAAGTGGGACCTATTTTGACTCTAGGGAGTAACAAGAGCCACTGGGTGGAGTCATGGTGAGTTTTAGAGCATTGGCGACCTTTACATGCATTACAGTGTCAGAGGCACCATAATTTATTATGCAGTTGTTCAATACATAATCTCTAACAAGAAGAGATACATAGAAAGGTTTAACCTTATCACTCTTGGATGCACTCAATGAAAGCATGTTATGTGATGGAGGTATAGGTGGGTTTGGTAGTATTCCTTTAGAACTATGAGATACAACATTTGGTGTTAAAATACCACTCCTAATGTATTGAATAAATCTATCGAATTGTTTGGGGTGAGTCCGCAGATATTCAATTTTAGTAATTTGCACCTTGGATTTGTTCGTATATTCCACAAATTCAAAGGGAGAATATGTGGAAAAGGGAAATGAAGGGACTAGTTTTGGATTTGGGGTAGGTTTGGAAGAAGGGTTTGATGATTGGGGAATGAAGGGTATTTTGAATGACACACTAGGAACTTTTGAAGCACTAGTTTTTACAGGAGAAAATTTAGAATTAGAAGAGGCATCAAAAGACTTACTTGGAATTTTTGGAGCCTTCTTACTTGCTACAGGATCAGGATTTAACAATACAGAATCCATAAAGGGTGGGAGAATAGATCCTTGATTCAGCCTAGAATTTACCAAGAATAACCCAAGTGCGCTGGCACATCACTGAGCCTAGACTGAGCACTCACCCGAAGCATGTAAAGGTACCAGGCCCCTCCTTAGATTTTTTTTGTGCAGGATGTGAACATGAACATGATGAAGAGTTAATGTATTCAGATCCATAAACAGTATAAAATTTCCACATAACATATTCTAGATCTAGATCTTAAAGAATCATGAATCAAACTGTAAACATAATGAAATTATCCATACAATAACTAGTTACAGTCACGTTTGACACCATTTTTCATCCAATATGCTCCATTATATTAAACAAAGTAAATACACATAAAATTCTTACAATAATTGGTATCACAAGCTTATGCGCACATCATATCTGAAAACATAACTCTATAATAACTTTCTCTCTCTCTCAAACTACACAACTCACTATATATTTATGAGGGTGGGGACTTTCCCTTCACCACTTACATAATTCCCAAAATATGTCGCATGTTGAAAATAGGGATGCACCTTTAAAATAATAGGAACAAATGCAAGTGTGCTTAATAATAGATCTCTTCTAGTTAACTGGCAGTAGTAATTCTATTATTAACTTGAACTCATACAAAGCACTTAGTAGATGCTCTTCCAAAATAACATTCACGTGCTACGCAAGTCTCCATTTGGTTGTGTGCCTTGCGCGCTATCGCCAAAAATATTTTGTAACCATGAAAATGGCTAAGTCCTAGATCAATCCTTGTCTTTCACGTGTGTTTCCTTCCTTATCTTTTCATGCCTTCAAATGTTCCTTGCTCCCGTGCACGAATCTTCTGGTTTTTTCCCTCCTTAGCAACATACTCTATCTACTCAAATTACCCCACAATAAACTGCATTGCCACCCTGGAAATGGTTTCCTTTTGATATTTAAAGAATAAAGAATACATAATGGAATGAATGTAGAAAATTACTATAAAAATAATTAACTTTTACTCTGTAACATCCTTTGTTTCAAATGGAAGAATTAATTATGGAGATTCTTCTTTGATTTCAACTTGTAAGGTTTGCCAATCATTTAGCGTAGATTTTGTCTTTTCTAGAATATCTGCTGCGATAGATTCTAACTCATCTTATGTAATCTCTTCCTTATCACTCTGTAATACTAGAACAATGTTGGAAATTTTATACATTCTTCTTTCCAGAAGATCCATCTTTTGCGCTATAAGCTTCCCAATTTCATCTAGTTGTTCCTTATGGAGGTCTTGGGCTGCTACAAGGGCCTCACACTTTTACTTGACGAGTGTTAATATCTCTGCACCCCCCAATGTATCATCCTTCATCACCTTCATGACTTCAATTTCTTCTAGCATATTCCTGATTCTAATTACTGCTTGCTGCTTCTGGAGCTGCACAAATATTCAAATCCTGGTCTGCTTTCTTCACCTCTTCCTGCAAGGTTTGGAGAAATGCCTCGTAAGATGAAATATTTCTAACCATTGAAGCCCTTGCTCTCTCTACTTCCTTCTTAGGGTCCTTTGGTGTTGACATGTGAAGGGGTCCATCCTCAAGCACCAAATCAACCAAGTTACGCACATAATGCATAGCTGAAGCGAACCTTTTAGGTACCTTGGATTCCAAGTGCGGTCTTTCTTTCAAGACATGATCGCTAATTTATTCTACCATGGTTATGAATACCTCATTCTTCTTATGCTCTAAGTCCTCTCCTTTTAGGCACGCTATTTATGTATATTTGGCCTTATTTTCTTCTCTTAGTGCTCTAATAGTGGCAATTTTATCCACATTCCTCTGCGCCACCTCTGTAGACACTTTCACGAAGGCATTACTCAACTGTTCATTAGCCATAACCATGGGGGTTTGATAGTTATGTGTTTTATTCTATGGTACCCTTTTCATTCTTCTTGATACACAAGAATCTTCACATAAATCAAAATCAGGATCGTCCATGTGAGTTTGCATAGATGAGGACAACTATTTCCTTGTGCATGTGGTTGTCATGTCTGGGTCCATCAACTCCCATCCATACAACTCCTTAAGGCCCACTGTATTCTGGAAATGGGTGCAAAAATTTTTACCTGTGTCCTCTTCATAGCCCATATGCAGAACATTTATTCTCCACTTGTTTGTTTCATTCTTGGCCCCTTAGGTACCTGAGCACCAAGGTTTGGAGTTGGATTTGCGATGTCCTAGGTGGTATCATGCTCCAGTTCTTCTGCCTCTTTTCCTCCTTCCTCTATATCCTTTATATCTTCATTCCTAGGCTCTTCCACATCTTCTAGTTTTACAGGAGATCTGGACGCGGTCTCTGCAGACTCCTTTGCCTCCTCATTCAGCCTCAGCTTCCTCCTTTTCCTCCCAGTCGTGTCTTTATGAGGAGAGAGTCATGGTGACCTCCTAATAGACTGATAAGTTGTTGTGCCTTGTGTCCTTGTTCGTTTGAATACACTTTTGAAATGACCCTCTCCTTGGACTAATTCCAAGTAATATTCTTCTTCTTGTACTTGGGGTGGGGTACCCACGCACTCAGTCTCCATCCTATTTGTGGGATGCCTTTTTCCCCTATGCTCTAAACCACCACTATCTTCATGTTCTTCCTCCTCCACATCTACTACTATAGTTTTTTTTTTCAGGATGTGGGGTTGGCACGTTCTCTATTGTGTGCTTACCTTTTATCGGCCCTGGGAGTGCAAACTCATCTTCTATGTACTTTTTATTCTACAATTTAGGGTTAAGATGAAGGTATAAGAGCATGGCTCCATTGTCCCCAATATCCAAGCTTATAGGATTCATGTTTATAATTTTTGATATGAGCCTCTCAATATAAGTTATCCGGCCTGGATGTACATATATTTTTCTCAAAGTGTGGTAATCACAATCTATCTTATCCACATTAAAATTTAGGCAATGCACATCAGTGAATAAGTGGAATGATGCCTGGAAGTAGCGTGCTGTAAAGGCATATGGTAGTTTGCAACATGGTCTCTAAGTCCCATCCCTGATAGAAAATCATGTGATTCAGAAGTGTTGGTACACCGCGAACTGTGCTTCCTTTCCCACCACCGATTATAAATCCTTAGGGATACACCACTCCTCTTCAAATTCCATGTAGATCTGGTCATACCACATCTCTGCCCTTTGTTTAAATGGTCCACCCATTAATCCTTTGCATAAATTCTTCTCGAACCTGTCCACGAGGGGCTTATTCTCCATGGGGTACTCCCAAATATTGTTCTTTGTCACGTTGGGCACTCTAATTTCTAGAAATACCAGTGACAACAAGATAGCACCAACACTTATTTTATCATTTATGCGTGCTTCTTCAATGATTTTTTATGCAATGTATCATGCTATATTATAGACTACCCCCTGTGACATATTCCTTGTAACATGGAGCCACATTGTATTCACCTATGACCATCTCTCTTGATCATTCAACTTGGTCATTAGATGCACAGCTTCCTATACCATTGGGTACTTCTTCAATTTATCGATGTCCATTTCACACATACCCTTTGTATACCCCAAATCCTTTCATGTTTCCATGATTTTTACTTTATCAGTTAGGTCACTGTCAAGATCTGCCCATGTCCCCTTTAACCTTGTTAGCGTCGAGATCAGGGCTGTTGTAATCCTTACCCTTCATCCGACAAAATAGAAGAAGTTCTCATGGACTATGCTCATTAGCCACTGGTATAGAGGTTCATATTTTCCAAAGTATGAGAGATCATATAATTGATATACTCCTATGTATTTTAACATTTTCTCTTTAGTGTCATCATATACCGATGTAGTGCCCACATTTTTATAGCTCAGCTACTTGTTGTTCCTTTACTCATAGACATGTTTTGGCAGGGATTTGTTATATTTTGGACATTACATTAAGAGATTTGATCTTATTAGACATGTATGGAGATTTAGGCGTATATCGCTAATTTAGCTTGATTACTATGTTGTCGCATTATCTTATGATGTCATGGATACTAATTGATATGATGTTGTTTTGGACCGTAATTATATTGATGGATACTCAGTTAGTTACATGTTGGGATTCTATGGATACATGTCACTTTATCATTATGTCTAACTTATGGTGAATTGTGTATAATTGTGCACGTTGTCGCATTTTTTTGATTCCATAAAGATGATATGCTAGTTTATAACTCATTGATATCTTATTGAGTAGTTGATTCATATTTTATCAGACAGGTGCGTTTAATGTGTGTAATGAGTGTGCAGGTGACAGGTCACAGGAGAATGTGGGATTCAGGCCAGCTACACAATTTTGCACAAGCAGCCCACGGGCTAAGTCCTAGCCATGTGTTTATTGTGTGAGGCCTTAGTATTAGAATTATTGTTTTGGGCACCATGAGTGACCCCCTTTTTGTAATGTAATATGTCTTGTAATATTAATCTTGCTTAGGGTGTTAGTTGTGTTGTAAACTTGTTTTGGGGAATTAATGGCCCCACTTACTTTAAGTTTTGAGTTTGCATAATGATGTAATTAATCAAAGGGTTTAGGGTCACATGTGAACCCTTGGGTGGGCCCCACACCCTCTACCCTTGTGCCCAAGTGTGCCCAAACCAAAAATTGGGTTATTTTAGGCATTTTTAGGGACCCCTTTTTAGTTTGGGAGTTCCCTTAGCATGAAAATGGGCCATTGGACCCTACCTAATAGGTAGGGGGGCTTATTTCCAAGGCTTAGAGGGTGTTTCCCTCCCTTTTTGCCTCCCATTTGGTCACATCCATGTAAGGGGTATGGATAAGTGTGCTTTGTTAAAAGTTGCACAAGATTTTTTTGTTATCATTTTGGGTAATTTGGGAGAAGAGGGCTAAAAGCCATTTTATCCTTTCTCTCTTTTATCTTTGGAATCTTTGACCTTGAGGGAAGAGAGGGGTGACACATGTCACCCCCTCATTTGTGAGAATTTTTGCTTGCTCCTCTTCAAATTCTCCCTCATGGGGAAAGAAGAGAATTTTTTTTTTTGGAGCTTTTGCTTGGAAGCTTGTGGATTTTGGAGCTAGAGTTTGCTTGAGTCAAGAAGTGGAAGAGATTGAATTTGGAGGGCTTTTTGGAAGTCAGATTCTTGAGCTTCATTGTATGTGTTATATCATGCTAGATATTAGTTTGTTTACTTGGAAATATTTGTTGTTACAGGAAGATTTTGTTTGTTGTTTACTTGATTTTGCTCCATCCATCATATGACATGATGGAGTTTTGGAGTTTGTCGGGGAAGAGAGAGGGATTTTTCTCTCTCAATCCTCATAGGCTTGATGGGCAAGCCTTGTAGGATTTTAGTTACTCCCCTCAAATGGTTTGAGGTGGGGAAGGTGGTTCATATGGCTTGAACCTCCTTCCCCATTCTTGGTAAGGAAACCCCTTTGGGGTTTGAAAATCCTTCCAAGAAGGATTGGTGAAAGGGAGGAGAAATAAGGAGGGTATGGAGATCTTGGTTTTGTGCAACTAATGTTGGTTACAAACTTTTGGAGAACTCCTTTCTTCTCTTCCCCATTTTAGAGGCAGAACATGGTTTCTCCTCTTTTTCATCTTTGCAAAATTTGGAGTCTTATTTTTGGATATTTTTCTTGTTTTGTTTTATGTGGATGTAATGGTTGTTTGTTCACCCTCACTCTTGTACAAAGCTATGGATAGTAGTCATCTTTCCCATGGGCTTGGGGGGCTAGCATGCATTCTAACCTTGGAAAGACATAATGATGCCTATGGTTGGGTGGTAAAACAAACTTCTTCTCCTTGTATAGATTCCTTGAAGGCATTTGAAGTTGGAGATCATGTGGAAGTTGGTGATAGTTGGAGCTTCATTGTCTTATCAAATCTTGATGAAACATCTCCTTGTAGCCTCTAAGGATATGGCTTTTGTGGAAGATATTATTTCATGTAAAAAGTTCTCATCTTGTGATTGGCATCACTTGTAAATTTGTATTCACATTGAAGTATTGAAATTTTCCTTCCATATTAAATGAAAATTTGTTTAAACTTTCTTATGTAAGGTTTAGCATTGAGCAATGATGAAGTTTATTTTTTGCAAAGAAGTCTTGTAAAATATTTATATTCCTTTAAAATGCATTGAGTAGAATATATTTATATTCCTTTAACGTAGCATTGATTTGAATAAGAATTTTGATAAAGAAATGGATTATTTAATGGAAAAGTGTTTCTTCAAAAGAAATAATATTACTTTGTTGAAAGTCTTACTTAGTTTAAAAATATGAAATAATCATTTAGCATTACATTGTGAAAAGCTTAAGAATCTCCTCATTGTATTAGTTTTTGTAATATCCACTAGAATGGAATGTGAATAGTTCTGAATTCCTCTCTAAGCTTTAAGTTTATTCAAAATTTCCTCTCTTCTCATTTGGAAAATCAGTTTTGAATGTGTGATTTCTTTACCAAATTGTAAGCATAGGTACAATCTTCCTCTAGTATGAATGAGTTATCATACTACACTCTCTTATGGCTCTCACTTTCTGCATTAGAGATAACAAGACAAACATTAAGTTATTATCAATCATTGTATTACAACTTGTTCATATGCTGTAAATACTACATAGCTATATGCCATAAAATGAGGTTATAGTTATAATGCATTTCAGTTAGTTATTATGCCTAAAATATAGTCTATAGTACATGTACTTTCAGGTAATATTTATCCATTATACTATATGCACATTAAGTCATATATTATAAATCCCTTTAAAATCTGATTATAATCATAAATAATTACTGTATTGTATATATCATATATAGTATATATACATGCATATGTGTGTGTGTGTGTACGTATGTATATATGAAATAACTAAAATATATGTACAAAAAAAATATTACATTAATTGAAAATATTGATAACAAAAAAATAGGTTTTAAATTTGATATACATATATAAAATAGGTTATTAAAAGTTTTTAATGATTATAAACAATAACATATAAACAAAAAACAATTTTTTTAATTGTTAGTGGGGAAGGTCTGAACCCCTCCCCCCCTAAAGATTGTGGCTACCCCCCATGCCTATGTAAAACTTCACTGCCATGGGGGAGGCCTGTGCACCTTGCGTTATTGCCGTCATCCGCCTTCCCCTCTCCCGCTGCAGCAGCCGTTGCGCCCCCACGCACCTTCGCTAACACCCTCTCCTCACCCTTCCTCCCTCCCCTTGACCTCCCCTCCCACTGCCCACACAGCTGCCCTAGCCTGCGCCTGCCTACTTGCGCTTCCCATGCGGATACCCCCTTTCCATCCTTCACCACAGGCCTCTCCCACAGACCTGCCCCGAATCCACACCACAGCCACCCTATGTATATTTATTAGCAACCAAAACGTTTTGGGATCCCACGGTTTTGACAAAAGGAAAATACATAAGAGTTAATCAAGCTTCCATGGCTCCTCCTTCACCTAACCTGCATAAGAAAACAAGAATGAAATATCAAATTTTATCGAAAAGAAAAGATAAAGTTGTCTAGGGCAAAATTAGATCGTGTGTGTGCTGAGATCTATATTGATCCTAGGGTATATATATAGATTTGTTTGTAGATTTAAATATACATGAATCAAATATGGAGACTCACCATCAAGATCTCCATGGAAGCAAGCATTCCAGCTCCCTTTCCACCTACACCTGCAAATGACATGTTACACAAAACAAAATGAGAAGAAAAATGAAAAAGAAAAAAAGAAAAGAAAACATAGAGAAAGTTAGGGAAACTTTAGGGAAAATTTCAAATCAAGGGCCAGGATTAGATTAGATCCAAGGGCCCATGTTTACTCCTACACATCTTAAGTCATGAACATTTTATGGGAGTGAGAAAACAAATAAAAAGGGGTATGGGGCAATTAAATAAAGAGGGGAGACTAAATTGTGTAAGCTTAATAAAATTTGTGATTTCAGTTGATACTATTCTGAGAAATTACTCTTGGCATTAATTTTAACCTCTAATTCCACTTAAGTCTTTCCCGTAACTCCTATGGTGGGTGCATTCTTTGTTGCAACTCTTTAACTCGCAAATCTATAACTTCAAATGCTTGCCTTCTATCTTCTAAAATGTGAATACCCAAACCCTAGCTCGAAGAAGATGCATTAGTTCACTATGCAATGCTATGCTTTTCTGAAACCCTTCGCCAATGGGGACGTAAGCTTCTCTTGTGCATAAATCTTCCCTCCAGGTCTCATTTCACACTCTTTTCACCTAAATACTCGTCTTGCAGCTCGATCACACTTGGAGCTTTCAGAATTATGTAGATCATAACAGGTAAGAATGGCCTCACATCCCGTCCTTATATAGATTTTTAAAAGTTAGTCACATTTATTACTCCACCTACCCACCGATAATATCATTAATTGCATCATTTGTCAATGTTTCTGTGTTGCTACATCTTCGTGCACCACAGCTCATAACCTTCTGGTGCACCTTCCTACCTTCTTGGCTTTAGACCTCTCTTTTACCATTCTTCATATACACCAAATTACTTCACCATTATGCCTTCTTCCAAGGTATTTTCCATGGATCTGCAGCGTACCTTGTGTTATACTTGTTGCTTATATTTATCTCCATCTGTGGTCCTTCATTTTTAGAAGCAATTTCTTTTCTATTTGTACCCTTCCAAAAAGAATACTACCTGTAATTTTCCTTATGCATACCCATATTCATATGACAATCCACTATATCCAACATTCATAATGAACCTATGTATGCAATAACCACCCCACACTAAGGGTATGTATAGTCCTTTGTGCATACAAAAACACTTCAGATTAGTAATCGGCTTCTGGTGCATGCAAGTACGCTTATTACACAAAAACATTGAACTAAATTGACAAAGCATAGCAATGATGAAGAAAATACATATAAAGGAAATGCAAAAATTGAAAACTTAATCTAAGTGGAAATTTTTATTTATTACAAAAACCAAGAAGACTTATTTATAGTAGGGCTTTAGCCTATTCCCATTGAAGTAGCCAGAAAACCATCGTTCCGTTAATATCACTTCTAATTGGCAAAACATATAAATCAAGTATATAAGTGATAACATATCGGCCCCAGCTAATCCACCTTGAGTTTTCTTAGGTGGCGCAAAAAATTTGAATTATACAAGGAGTACCATCTATCCTAATCTCAAAGCTTCTATATCCCTGATGTGCCTATCACATGTCATGATTTTCTACCTAGGCCTTTTTTCTTGCTTTTGACTCCAACGTGCTATGGTACTCACCTCGTTCATCCATCTTGTATCAACTTTATAAATCTGTTCTTCTAATGCTATACTCATTAGCTAAATCTCCTGCACATGTGCAATATGCAATGAAGGGAACATGAATTCTATGGGTAGAACAACCTTCCATGCCAAACACCAATTGAGAATGTTGTTTCTTTATTCAACCTCTTTATAGGTGTTGTTCTGTACACCCAAAGTGTAGCAGAGACTTTTTCAACCCATTATTTTCCTTCCAACATTACAATATTTTTGTCAAAGTTTGGCTCAATTTCTTTTTTGAAAGCCTCAACAATTCCATTAGCCTTAGGATGATAAGGTGTTGTCTTATGATGAGATAACCATAAATTCATCCAATAGTATCCTTATGGTTTCAATCAGAAAGTAATGTATGCCCCTGTCACTTGTTCAAACTTAGTTGGACATTTATACCTGGCAAGAATATTTTCCCACAAGAATCTTATTATGTATAGTTTCTCTTTAATAATTGGTAGGTGCTACGCTTCCACCCACCTTTTAAGATACTCTGTACAAGTAATTATGTATCGTGATCTATTCCTATGCATGTTGGCTGGGGAAATAGGGCCCACAAAAGTCTGATTTCCCACTTCTCAAACAGGTTTTGCACTAGAAATAGGTCTTAAAGGAATTTCATCTCTTTGCCTTGGTTTTCCTAGACGTGCTGATAGTGATCACACGCCTTGCAATATTATTTGCAATCCTTGTATAGATGGTCTACCACCTTATTCTAGTGAGTAGAATCTTGTGTGCATAGTGGCATCTCCTGCATAGTCCCCACCTGTAATATTGTACCATGAGCCTTGTCCATAATTTTCCATGTGTGTTCATGCTCCAAGTTCAAATTGGCGTACAATACTTCATCTTGGCCTAGCTTGTAGAAGTCCCGACTGATCAACATGTAAGGCATCGATGCAAATGGAAAGTTGTTTCTTTTCTAAGGCCTTCATTCCTTCTAGACGCCACACCTATTCATAGAAAAGATATCAATATCCTCCAAATCTGAGGGCACATGCATTATAACCTCTATATTTGGGCATTTAAAATTGTGTCTTCAATACTTTATGCATATCCTCTCCTTAACTATATCCTTGATAAATGGTCGGGCCCAGAGTTTCTTTTACTTGGGTTAACCACAATTGTAGAGTCAAACTCCTTGGAATAATAGAACCCACCGACATATGTTCACTCCTGTAAAATGGGCTTATATACCAAGAATTTCAATTCCATGTGATCAATGTATAGAAAAAAAAATGGTGTCACTGGAAAGGTAATGTTCTAAACTTGTGCAGTGCATAGATCATAGATACAATGATTCACACTCTAGTAGTTGTGTAATTCTGTTCTTCTACAGAGTTCAACTTTCTAGCTAAACGAAGAATAGATAGGATGATCTATAATACCTTATCTAGGCTGAGCCAACACCATGCCAATGGCCATGCAATAAGAATCCACATGTACATGAAATAGTTGGTCCCATGAAGGAAAATGTAGAATAGGTAATGTGGTAAGTTTCCCCTTTAATGTCTCAAATGTTCACTGTTGCGATTCTCCCCATATAAAATGTCCCTTTTCCTTTTAGTAAATCCTCCGAGGGTATGGAAACCTTAGCATATCCCTTTGATAAATTTTCTATAATACCCAGTATGACCTAAGAATCCACGTACTTCACTTTGACTTGTAGGATCCTTCAGGCCTATAATAAGTTCAACCTTAGCTGGATCAACTAGTAAACCATCTTTACAGATAATGTGCCCTAATAAAGTGCTAAATGTTGTAGCAAATACACACTTCTTGATGTTCAAAGAAATAATCAACTGTCTACATATTTCAAACATTAAGTGCATATTGTCACAATGATCCTTAACAAGTCCATACACTGTCCAATCATCCAAGTAAACCTGTAAAAATTTTTGGATGAAATCTTGGAATGAATGAACAACTATGTGCGAAAATAAAACAGGCACATTTTTCAAACCAAATGGCTATCACAGTATATGCAAAAATTCCACACTCATTGGTGAAGGTTATTTTCTTTTGATCCTCCTGTGCAATCCTAACCTGATGATACCCAGAGAGTCCATCTGTGAAAGAATAGATTACACACCCTACAATGCCTTATAATATTTCTTCTGTGAAAGGTGTAGGAAAATGATTAATTACACATGTAGCATTCAGTTCTCTGTAATCCACAAAAATCTGAATCTGACCATCCTTACTTATGCTGATAACCATGGGACTAACCCACTCAAACTCTTTTAGGTGCTTGATGATGCTAGATCTCAACATTTTATCAATTTCTTCCTTAACTTTGACGTGCGCAAGTTAGGGTTCATCATATAGGGTCTCTTCTTGGTCGATCATGCACCTTCCTTCAGCTTGATTTTCATCTCTCCTCATGGATTCATGCACGCCTTCTAATTCATGACATCCCCTAAGAAATAAATCTTGAAAGTCCCATAGTAACTCTATAGTTTTTCCACTTTAAAGCTATACCAATAATCCCCAATTATGGCCTTGTTAGGTCCAGTATTTGTGCTAATATTCACTTTTTTTGTCTTCATAGGTTCATGATATGCGCATGTATTCTTATCTGCACTATCCAAGACTTCATCCCTATTGAATGATCGAATCCTTGTTCTAATCATCCACTATGTATACCATCTTTCCTTTTTCTTTCTCAAGTTAAGCACACTGAAGTAACATGGATTCAGTTTCTTCTTCTTCATCAAAATGTGCGCTCCTAAGTCTGTCTCACCAAATAAATCCTGAATGAATTCTTCCACTTTTTTACTGATCTCTCATAGTTAAGAACTTTATAACCTTTAATGCCTCTTCTATTAGGAGGTTTAATAGAGAAGTATTCAAAAGTTTAGATCATTCCTGCAATCAAATCTTGCCAATTTTTAGTTTCTCTATGTAGCTCCACATATAAATACCAAGTGTGTGTGTAGCCTTGTAGAGTGGAATAAAAATTTTGTACCCAGAGTGAAGGTGGTAAAGCTTCCTGGCCCTCTATCCAGAGTATCTCACACTACTGGATGTGGTGCTGAACAGGTTGATTACCATGATAAGTGCATAGATTTGAGTATGTGCATTCCTCTTGAAAAACTGAGTTAGAAAGAGAAATCCTGATTTCTTTCCATTTTATAAGATTATCTCTGTGAACCAAACACAAGTGTGCTACTGTCCCACACAAGTTATATGGTAACATGTTCCTTCTCCTAAATTTGTCTTTCTATTGCTCCTTCCATGGCTTGCAGGAATGCTATAATATCTTCTTCTCTATTATACTGAGGTACTGAGTTACCTATTCTTATAATGGAATGGAGTCTAATTTTCCATGAATATATGCTTCTGTACTTCGAGTCGTATTGATTCATAAGTACCATGAGCCTAATTATCGTAAGCTATACTCATAGTGTCACTTATCTATTGTGAATCTTCCCACTGAAGGATTCCTTCCTTAGATGGCTCAATAACCTTTGGGTCTTGAATGACACATACATAGATCTTATTTAAATTTTCCTCACTCAATGGCTCAACATACATATGGCCCAGATTTCCCATTTGTTAAAGGGATTACAACTCGTTCCTTCTTATTCTCAAAATTGATGTATCCCTTGTTGAACCATAAATCAGAATTTTTTGTGTAACACCAAGGGCGCCCAAGCAAAGCTAGAAAACTTTCTACTTCTGCAAGTGCTAATACCTCAAAATCCCCAGTGAATTTGGCCCCTTATATAGTGATGGATGCATCTTTCCAAACTCCTATGGGAGTGGCCCTAGTCTGATTAGCCATAAATAACACATTAGAAGACGGCTGTAATGGAGGTCTCCCCATCTGCACCCATGCATCTAAAGTAAGAACATTGACTTCCACACCTATGTCAATCAATATGTTGCTCAAAATCCATCCATCCACAACAACATTCAGAGTGATCTCCTTGTCATAGTCTATGCTATCAAGGGGAAGATTTGCATACAGGATCTGTCTGTCCATTCTCAATACTTGCACGAAAAGTGTTTCCCTTTAGCCAATTCCATAACAAAGGAATAATATTCTCATGGCGTAGCATTTTACATACCTCTCTAATGTCATCAATATTAGATGGGACCTTCCCTACTTCTTTCTCCTATTCCATCTTCTATGATCGCTCCTTTAAACACTGTATTTCACTGTGAAGATTTCTGAGGACCTCCATGGTCTCTTGATAAACCTCCTTCTGATGGGCAGGATATTGGTACCGCTCATGTATAACCTCCTCCTTAGTGATGGTAGGATTCTATTGTAATGATTCTTTGGTGTGTGTCCATTCAAAATGTGTAGTAATATTTACAGTTAATGCCTCAGGTTCCATGTCAACTTGGGAATCCACTGATTTTCCATAGCACATTGTATCTTAACCATCCATGCACCTTTGTTCTCTTGTTTATGTTTCTTACTAAGATGCTCATATAAGTCTAGGCATTCCTCATAGCTATGATTATTTCCACAGAAAGAACATGTAATATTCTGAGGACATTCACACCTATAGTGGTCAGGAGATCCACATGTAAAGCACATCCCATGAGGAAAAATCACCTCATCCACCACCAAGGCCTCAACCTCCTGAATCCACCATGGTATCCTCAACCTCTTTCAGGACCTCCTTCAAAATTCCACTCATTCTGATCATAACACGCACTTGATTGTGATCTTAATCCTAATGCTCATTCTTTCCTTTAGAGTTATTTGATACACTTGTCTTGTCTCACACCAATATCTATAGCATCATGGATATGACCAATCAATCTATAGTCCTCCGTATCATGAGTCATGGACCAGTAAATCTTATAATAAGAGGATATGTTATTTCTTATCACGTGTCGTAGTAATGGGCAGTGGCTAGCATCATGGTTTAAATGAAATATCTCATAGTCTAGTAGTAATGAATGTACTGATATGTGGGGAAAAATCTCCTTGGTGTGACCTTCCACTTCAAAATATATACACCAAATCCTAGCGCATGTCTCATGTGCTGAATTTGCCAATAGTTTCTCGAACTCCTTTACCATAGCTATAATTTGTGCTTCCAGTAATGCGCTGAATCTAGTTTCTATACTCCCAAATTCCTCAGCACGTAAATATGCTTCAAGTTCTTTACGTGGATCAGTGTATGTCTTATGTGACAGCACCCTTCTAAAAGGTGTAATCAGCCCTCCAAAGAACCATTGTGCATGTATGGCTTGCATGAATATCATAAGAAATTTTAGATAAAAGTCATTTTGAAATGGGCATCATACTCCTGGACACTCTCAGTAGTGCCTTGTTTAATATCCTTGAGGGCACTTATACTCTTCTGCTCATACTCAAGGATATAGAAATATTTTAATAATGCATCTTTTAATGTTGTATAATCCACACAGGTTTGATCAGGGTCAAATTTCTTGTACCAACTGTGTGCATGTTCCTGTAATGTAGTCGTAAATTGGCTTTCCTTGCACTTAGAAGTCCATGATTCCATTTTACGTGTGCCACAATATTTCACACATGTGTACATGTTCAGCAACATCCTTCTATGCCCCTATACTTTGGGAGATGAAGAGACATTTCCATGTAAATATTATGGGGTTGGTGCAGACCTTGCCTACTTGATCCAGAACCTCTTGTGTTTCCTCTGCCTCAAGAACCACTAGATCCACCGGAACTAGAATAACCTATACCTCCTAATCCTCCACATGTAGCTGGAAGAAGACCAGAAGATGTACTTCCATGTGCCCCAATAGTAGTATTGAACTGAACCCCTATGGTCTGTGAAGTGGTACCACTCCCAGAAGTGAATCCAACATTCTATGCACTTGCATTTTGTGTGGATGATGTGCCTGAAAAAGTACCTTCCAAAACAACAATGAAGATGTCTTCCCTACCATCATTGTACTTATTATCTGACTTACTCCTTGCTCTCCTACTACCTAAATTAGCTTGCTGACTACTTGTCGTACTAAATACTAGAAAACCAAGCACAAGGGATAGGTTGCCAGGTAGGTTCAAATGCGCACCTGCGGCCCAGGTCATCTCTATTGGCACACTTCCTTGTGAGGCTGAGGAGGGTTCCCTGTCATGATTTCCCAGATGGGGGATTTCCTGATGCTCTGGCTCCATGCCTCCTATGTGAGCTCCAAATCCTTCACAAGCCATCTCTCTCCTCAACACCATCCAATCTACAATGTCACATTACTTCTCTATCTCCCTCTCACACCCTCATTGTACTTAAGCCACCTTTCTTCTCTCTGCCTTACTGCCACTAAGTCCACCATATTTCACCAATCATATTCCTTGCCCCCACATGGTGAAGTTTATCTAGCCATCAGTTTTTCTTCCAAGTTCAGGGTTACCATCAAAATCTTGATTACAAGTGGAATGCCTTGTAAATAGGTTCCCCTTGGATACTGTAGAAATTGAAACTTGGCTACCTCTGGGAAAGAATAAGTAGAAATTGAGTACTCCATAATATAGCTATTCAAGATGCCATGAAACCAAGTATCCACAGCACGTGTCCAAATCAGATCAGCATCATAGAGGGCCTGAAATTATTCCTGCATCCAGACAAGTGTGTGATACCTCCAGTTCCATTTAGATGCATAAGCAACCAACCACTTGTATATTTCTACTAGAAAGATATCAAAGAAACTCTTGTACAAACAATCTTACAAATTCGGCTCCACCCATGTGTGTGCGTTAAACTCAAATCCAATGTTGAACTGCCATGCGTATTCTTCTTCTATGTATTTTATCCACTCTTCAACACTTGCTAGGGTTAACCAATACATCTTCATCATAAACCATCCTAAAAACAACTGGAAAAGGAGGTCCCGATAACGAAACCAATGATGCAACCTAGAATTTACCAAGAATAACCCAGGTGATTGGCACATCACTCAGCCTAGACTGAGTGCTCACCCAAAGTGTACAAAGGTACCAGGCCCCTCCTTAGAGTTATTTTTGCAGGATGTGAACATGATGAAGGGTTAATGCATTCAGATCCATAATTAGTATAAACATTCCACAAAGCATATTCTAGATCTAGATCTTAAAGAATCATGAATCTAAACAATAGTCATAATGAAATTCAACCATGCAAGAACTAATTACAAGCCATGTTTAACACCATTGATTCAGCCAATACACTCCATTATATTAAACACACTAAATACACATAAGCTTCTTACAATAATTAGTATCATATTCTTATGCGCGCATCAGATCTAACAGCATAACTTATAATAGCTCATACATAGTCTATCTCTCTCTAGACTACACAGATTACTACATATTTATAAGGGTGGGGACTTTCCCTTCACCGCTTACCTAATTCCCAAAATAGGTCGCATGCTGAAAATAACCATGCACCTTTACAATAATAGACACACATGCAAGTGCACTAATAATAGATCTCTTCTAGTTAACTGGCAGAAGTAATCCCATTTTTAACTAGAACTCATACATGGCACTTAGTAGATGCTCATCCCAAAATAGAATTTTCATACCGTGCAAGTCTCCATCTACTTGTGTGCCCCGCATGCTATCTCCAAAAATAGCCCGTAACCATGAAAGTGGCTAACTCCTAAATTCAATCTATCTTTCACGCGTGTGCTTTCCTTCCCTATCCTTTTGTGCCCTTCAAACATGCCTTGCTACCGCAGTGCGTGAATATTTTGTGTGCCTTCTCCTTAGTGTCATATTTTGTCTGCTCAACAAATGAAATAGGGGGTTATCATGCTCGAGTGCTTTGGCTGAGTAATGGACTTCCAACTCCCACCATGACCTTAGTGGCAAATCATTCTATAAATCCATTTGGCTTGATAATTTCATCTCGCCGAAAAATTTTAGCTCACCGAGCTCCCCTAGATTCCCGACGGTGTCCTCCTTCTGCCTAAAATTTACAGTATGAGCTTTTTTTTTGGGCTTCTTCGATCCTTTCACTACCATGTCAATATTTTACCTGTAAAGCTTACTAGGAGATTACATCACCTTTACTTTCTTGTAGCTCCCCAAGTTCTTCTTCATTTTCACAATTTTTCCCTACAACTTGTGACATTTTTCCAAATTTTCTCAGGCCTCTCAAGGAAAGCCTTCAGGGATGGGATGAATACCTATTTGATTTGTGTTGTTTCTTTGAGGAAGATACTCATTCAATAAGGAGATTCCTTTGTGAGATACGCATTTCAATGAGGCCATCTCAGCCCCTTGCAGTTCCTAGAAAGGAACGGATCTTTCTATCATGAATAGAGATTTGAGCTTTGCCCCTTAGAGGGATTCTTGATCTTTCCAGATAGGATGAGATTCAGTCATCAAGTCAGGGCTAATCTTTGATGCTTTGCAATATCCTCGGTTGAACTCTTCATAGGGTCCAATCCCACCTCTGGTGATTGAGCATTGATGAAGAATATCTTGACATTGTTTTTAGATGGCGAATATTCTTCCAGTATCTTGCAAAGCAACCGTTCAAAATGAGCCACAAAATTTCTCATAGTTTCACTTTCTTCTTTCTTCATTTGAGCCAACTGCACCAAGAGGTCTTGATAGTCCTCAGTAAATTTGAATCCATTTCCTTTGAACTTCTTTTGATGTCATTCCAACAAGTGATGGATCGGGCAGGTAGGAGGTAGAACCATTCTGCTACTTTTTCTTGGAGGGACTCCACTGAACAGTCTCACGGAAACATCTTCATGTTTTACACCAAGGATTTCACATGATGTCATGAAAGAAATGTGTTCTTTAGGAATCTATGTGCCATCACCTTTGAACTTTGGAAATTTCTTGTGGGAACCTATTGGTAGATCATGAAGAGGGGGTTCAAGAGAAAGTGGGCATGTATTTCTTCCCCATGGAACAATGGGTTGGGGTCTTTCTGCTTCATCTTCCATTGTCGTTTCTACTTCTACTTTAGCTCTTGCTTATACGAATTCTTCTTCAAATTCTTCTTCTTCTAAGAACTCAATGTTCAATGATGGTTGAAAAATGGGGGAATTTGAAGGGGGAGTATCCATAGGAGTTTGGATAGGATTTCTATGGTGAAATTTCTTGAAGACCATTGGGGATGAGGCTTGAGAAAAACTAGTAGGGATTGTCTCTAACTTGTCTTGCTGATTTTGCAAATCCTCAGAAAATGGGGTTCAATAATTCCTCTCATATCTATTCAACCTGGTGTATCTCCTTTCAAGCCAAACTTTGGAAATTCTTGTAGTGGGAATATGAAAAGGACACTATGGAATATGAAAGGTCACATGTAAGAATTGACATCTTATCTTTCCACATGGATTTCCATGAACTTTTTTTTTTGATTTTTTTAAATTTGATTTTTTTTTGAATTTTTGACCTTGCGAACATATTTTGGGTGTGGATGTTGCTAAATATACCCCATGGTGGGTGCCAAAAACTGTTGGCAAGAAAATTTTTTGGGGGACAAACTTGTGGATTTCTTGCCAACACTCTGGGAATCTAAGTCCCTCTACTTAACCGGTGCAGCTTCGTATATGCATGCACGATTGAAAAAGGTGGATTTTCTTGGTGGCCTTATGGCCAGGGATCCAACAGGGGCACTCCACTGACCCTGCGGAAAAGCTAGCAATTTCTTGCTAGAGAGGAATTTTTCTGTAAGAGTGGGAAAGGGGAGTGAGAAAAGAGGTAGGAGAACTAATGTTACAGGTAGAAAATCATATTCCTGCACACACTAGTTAGAAGTTTCATCACATGCACTAAATTAAGAGGAAACAACTCTGCAAGTAGCAATAAGACCAAATAGAATTTGATGAGCACAAAGTATCAAGAAATCCCTTAGTCAAAGAAAGCTAGAAACTCCTTCTTGTATTGATTGCTCAAACCAAAGTTGTACATAGTGGGGAAATGGAGGAAATTTGAGAATGAGGGGAATGGAAGAATTTGGCTATCTCCTTTGTTCTCTCAATGCACTCTTGAGTTTACAAAATCAATCACCAACCCTTTGAAATGGGAATGGATTTACAATTTATAGAATGAGAGGTGACTCATCATCTACCCCCAATGCCTTTTCATATGTCCTCACAAACTTAAAACTTTTCAACTTCCTAGGAAACTTTTAAGTCCCTTTTTATAACATAAAGGTGACTTATTACATTAGGAACATTAAGACATATGAAAAAGTGCAACCCCAATGTGAAATTAGAATATTGGAAAGTGAGAGAAAGTTGGGGGAAGAGGAGAGAGAAAGAGAGAGAGAAGAAGAAGAGGAGATGTTGTTCCTGATGAAGTCCGTTGATCCTTGTTGATGGAAAGCTCCAAATGTAGTGAAACTCTGAATCTTCAAACTCCTTGCACCATTGAGAAACTCCTTCAAATTAGCCTCATGAAAACATTTCCAAGTTGAATGAATTGTTCCACCGATGACCGCAACTCCCAGCCTACGTATGATATACCTGTGACCCGAACCATGTAGTGAGTGTCAAAAAACATTGTCAAGTTCCCTGAGATGGATCTCAAATGCCCTGTGAGAAATGCCTATGATGATCCCGAATGATGATGTTGACCTGAATGATCATCCCTCTATGTCCCATTGTGCCAAAATTGCCCTTTGAGTGTGACTTACTATTAATAGCAAGTGCCCAGATGGGAGACTTACTATTTTTGGTAAGAGGTGATTTTTTCCTCTTCTTAACCATCTTGATGTGATGAACTCCCTCATTCACTCCTATGCACACTACCTTCACCTCGACCACTTCTTGGGGTGACTTACTATTTTTAGTAAGCACCCATATAGGGAGCTTACTATTTTTAGTAAGTGGTCATTTTCACTTTTTTTCTGCTCTGAACACTCATTCTGACTTCCTGGTGACCTTTGGTGCACATTTCCTTTACCACAGCTGCTACAGTCACTTTTGATGAAGACTTATCGAAGATAGCAAGCCTGTATAGGAAATCTTACTATTTTTGGAAAGTGGACTTCCACTGCTCGGTTTGTGACGGAACATATTTTTTTGGAATCATCTCATCATCATGATCACATCCTCTGAATTTCACATGATTTCACTCACTAGAATGCTTGGAAATAAAATTTAAAATTTTCACCTGGTAGTGGCTTCGAGCACGGAGCTGCCATGGCGGCCATTAATGGAGCTTGAAATTTGTAGGTCTAGTTTTTGTCTCTGATCATGATGAAATCAAATCCATTGTGATAGGTTTTTCATTTGGAGTATGTGTGTAAGTTTTTAGCTCGATCCGACTGTCAGATTGTTGAGAAATCCAACAAACGTGAGCTAGGGCATGAAATGGGGATTTTGTTGGAACAAATGTTTCAGGGCACCATTTGACCTTCCAGTTATTGTTGCATCTTGATCATATTGAAAAATGTGGAAGTCTGCAAAAGATGACACCTCAATCTGACATGTATTTTGCAAGATATGAAGATTTTTCGATTGGGTGACTTCGTGGTTATCTGGCAAAAAATCTTCATTTCTCTTCATTTCTCTGTTGTTTTTCATTTTTTCGATCCATTTTTTCTCTAAGACCTATGTATCTTCATGGAGTGGAGGATTTTTTATCCATGGAAGATTTATGGTTTGGAGCAACAATGGTGGATCAGAGTGTCTGGACAAGCATGAACAGAGCCATGGTGGGGGTGAAGTTGTGAAGGAGAAATGGGGGGAAAAATGGCTAAGTGTTGAGATTTAAATACATTCAAAAATTACATTCCAAGGGGGGGGGGGTTGGGTGCATTTTCTTTTTCTTTATATCCCCCAGCTCAAAGGGATGAAGGGACATCAAATTTCACACGACTCCTCATGATGACATGTGGCACTTGATCCGACGAGGGGATGAAGGCTCCACTAGCTCCCGGGGCTGAAAAATTGGTCTTGAAGAGGTCACATGGGTGACCAGGAGTCTCCTTGGGGGCTGGGCACATTTTATTGACCTTGATGTCCCCCACCTCAAAGGGACATGAGGGACATCAGTTTTCATGGTGCGCCAGGTGATGACATGTGGCAGCGATCCAACGGTGAAGGCTTTGAGCTCCCACAAGCACCTGGGGCTGAACTGGTGATCCTGGAGGTCGTATGTGGGTCCAAAGGGATTTTAGGGGTTGGGAAAAATTTCTTGACCCTCATGTCCCTAAGCTTGAGGGACGTAAGGGACACAAAAATGTGCCAGGCTCCTGGTGTTGACACGTGTCCTGTTCAAAATTTGACTAAGTATGAGGTCTTGAGAGCGAACTTGAAACGACGATAACTTGAGCTCCCAATGGAATTTTTTGGTGAAATTTTATATGAATTTGACTAGAATTGGTCTTATGAATCCAATGGTGGGGGTATCATATCTTGATTCTTCCATATATGCCCTAAAAAAGTGGATTTTTGTTCTGGTTCCATAGCTGAGCCTTGAAAAAACTGATTGTAGACCTATTTCACCAAAGTGTTGTGAAAAAATAATTTCACCATATTTTAGGGATTTTAATTCCATTTCCAATGATGTTTTTTTAGCTCTTAACTCCATCCATAACTCCCAAAATCACTTCCCAAAGTTCAGTTGCTTTTTCGGCCCTGTGCACTGCCTAGGCTTGAGAAAAAACTGATTGTAGACCTATTGCACCAAAGTGTTGTGAAAAAAATAATTTCACCATATTTTAGGTCTTGGAATTATCCCTTTCGAAATATGTCTTTTTTTTATTCTAACTCCATCACATCTAGCTCAGTCATTTTAATCACCTTCCAAAGCTCAACACCATATTTTATATCTTTTTGGCATTTTTTTTCTTCTATATCCATTCGTGCACTGCCTAGGCTTGTGAACCCTATGAACCCTATTTTTGATCAAACTGCTCCAAACTCTCCAAATATTCCCTGAATCTTCCAAAATCACTTCCATGATGTTTCTAGACCTTCAATTCACCTCCACATTGATTTTTTCTCTGATTCTCCACTCCAGGGGGTTGCACTCATTCTGGGAAGACCAGTGATAGCCCTTCCCATGACTGCCCGAAATTTGCATTTTCCAAGAACACCTAAAATCACCTAGGGGGGTTGAATTGACTTTCCTAAATCACCTAGGGGACTGATTTAACATCATATAGGAGGTCAATGGATTGACTGAGTGGACCTGGGGTGCTTGGGAAGGATAGGACTTGAAAATTTTGGCACACTATGACCACTAGCTCAAATAGATGGGCATGCATGCCTGCAATATTGTCCATGAGCTCTAGTATTCCCTGACATAGAACATATATTTTGAGATTCTGCATCAATCTGTGGATTGATGTGTCTACTATCAATGACCAATAGGCATCTCCTGCATACATAATGTATAACCCCATGTTAGGTACATGCATACAACACAACGTAAACAATTAATTTACTAAACTTTAAGCATCCAAAAATACTTACGCTCTACCAAAACCACTGCTATAGGGTGAAGAATGCCTCTCTCACCCACTCCTCCTAGTGGCAGCTCTATTACACTTGTGAACACTAGATATAACAATACCCACCGATGCACTTCCCACCATGCTCGATAATCCTCTGTACACCCTGTGTCATTTATATCTACAACTACTATCGTTGGGTCTACCTCATCTGGCCCTGGTGACATCAATTGCTTTAATATCAGCCCTATCCTATCACCCATTTTCCTAGGGGCCTTGACAGCTCGTAACCATATTTATGGCTCTGGGGGCACATCATGCCCCATCCAAAACTGTTATGATACTCTCTGTACCTGAAATAAATCCACCACACCTGGAAATAGGTCCTCTAGCCACATGGTCCTCCAAATACATTGAAACTTTGTAGCATTCTCTAGTCATCCCCCATAATCTTGATATGGCCTCTATATCACTGAATCTGGCCCCATCCTATCTATCAGGGCTTTAAAACTATATGTGTCCATCTTCTTACTGCGGATATCCGCCCAATGTCGAGAAAATATCTTTGGTTGAGCCCACTCTCTACGTGGCCCTGCAACTAGCCTTAATATGGATATATGTTTATTTTCCCACACATGTACCAGTGTGGTGGCTCGTATACCCCCACCATGCTCATCTAATGTAAACCAATACAAGTCCCTATATAAATGGGCCAACAGACACCATGTCCATGTATATCTCGTCCCATCCTCTATCCATTGACATATGTTGTGTATCTTATATAAGATTTGGACACCTCCTCCCTCTACGGATATACATGATGAAATCACCACTATGATGAATTTCCAAAACTGCAGAACCCTAGACTGCATTATTGCATCCAAACTGATATGGGCCTCGGTAGGTACCAGGGCCCCTATAAAATATCATTTAGCCAAGTGCATCTAAAACTCCATATCTACTTCTGCCATCACTTGTACCCTCTCCCTAACAACTGTTAATCACATTATGTGATATACATCCTCCAGCGTCACCATCATCTCCTCGGTAGGAAACTAAAATGTGCACGTATTGGCACTCCAGCTCTCATATAATACAGTCAACATGGGAATATTATAGGGCACATCCCCCATCCATGTTATATACCACATGTTTTCATGGTCCATGACATCCCACTCATCATCTGACAAATCCAATCCCAGTAATGTGCTCAAGTGTCGACCACCAAGAAACTCCCTCAAGTGGATATCCCTCTACACAACACCAAAAAACAACAAATGCTACATTAGCACACCTCCCATAGACAAATACAACAACTCAACATAATAAAAACACATTCCCTAGCATTATCAAACAAATCAAAAAATTATGGACTAGGGCACCTAGATGCAGGACTTGGGTGCCCCAAAGCAGGACACTAGTGCCCAGTTTTGGGTGCTCTAGTCCCAGGGGTCACTAGTGCCCTCACCACTCTTATTCAAGTCCCAAATGCTGATAAATTAAAAAACCCTACTTTTTAAAAAATTCAACTAAAATTCCTAGTACACCCTACATTTTTGCAAAAATAATCCACTTACCAACTCCATAGTTGTATGCGACGCCACCGTGATTGCCACTTGCTCAAATCAGCTAGGACTTAATGGTTTCACTTGAGGAATCTCTATTCACTCCGTATACACTCTCAAACTCATGTAAAAGAAAAATGAAGTGATAATTTACCTTTTCACTTTACTATTTATAATCACAATGCCACCTTTACTATGGTCTATGTTTAGCACTTCTAACCATGACTAATGCATATTACACCATTTCGCTAATATCTTGAATGTTTTTCGTTTTATTTACACCCCATTTATGGAATTATTTTTAGAATTCCACCTTCCACCATATTATACACATTACACATGCATTTTATCCCTTCCTCATTTCTTCCTATCAACTACACGCGCATTTTTAGCATCTTATTGTTACTTTTAGCTTAGAGTCCATTCATGCTCATCACTCCCTCTTTCACTGAAAGAGGGTAATATTATTGGGGGTCCCCCTATAATCCCCCTCATGTCACCACGTGTTCTAATATCATGAATCTAACACCTAAAATTTTATACTGTGACATTTCACCATTAATCCCCCCTAATGACCTAATATGGGGGCCAAAATTGTTTTATATTTCCCAAACACGATCACATGACACAATATATCAATTCCCCCTAATGACCTAGCTTGGGGGAAACAAGCAACTAAAAATCCTTTCACATGATACCTCTTTAATTTTCTAGCGACTTTCCCCCTAATGACCTAACCTGGGCGCAATTAGCGAAAATTCTCTCCATGAGTAACCAATCAAAATTAATGTGTTCAAATCACAACCACGATCAATCTCCCATATGACCTAACTTGGGATTTATCTTCACCACTTTTTTCCCAAATGACCCAACTTAGGAGTTTATTCTATATTCTGAGTTCACTTCCAGATGACCTAACTCATAAGCTTTTCCTTTCCTTCTGCATTTACTTCCTAATGACCTAGCTTGGAAGCTATCCCATTTTCTATCACATTTTCTTCTAGTTGACCTAACTTGGAATCCATCCCACTCTCTATCATGTTCACTTATAGGGGACCCAACTTGGAAGCCTTTACGTTGTGGAAACACTCGTGGAGTGGGGGCAAGAGTTCCTTTCTCCTTATCACGCCTATATGGGTCAACTATTTAATCAAAATCATTTGGATCCAAAAATCACAATTTTTTGATCTAATTCCATCTGTAATGGCTAGATCTTAAGGATGTAGTTAAATCTTAGAGAATAACAAAATTTCTCCCTACACTCTTCCTCTGGTAGTAGGACACCCAAATCCCTAGATTTTTCCATTCATATACCACCTTTTGGGTTGGTAAATGATCACTCCCTACCAACTTACTCGTTATTAAACATCGTTCAAAATCATCCAAAATCCTAATCATCATTTTAATTTCCCACAATTCATCGGGAAACTTACATTTTTACATTGCATGGATCAACATACTGATCGATGGTTTGACACATTTTTATAGTTCTATCGGCATGCTTCTACTACACATCTACACATTCTTCTATAGCATGGGCTTCTCCAAATTTTTTTCAAGTACGCATCTCTATCTAGTTTTTGTTACTGAGATTTCTACTCACCAACATAAAGTGGAGGAAAATGTAGTCACAAAATCATGCACTTAATATTACATTTATACTGCGGGGTATGTTCTTTTATATATGGATATTTCATAATAAAAGTATTCAGTAGTGACCCATCCTTTCGTCTTGTTGTCAGTTAGCCTATCGTCATTGTTGTTTATCTAGTTCAATCATCACTTGCATCTATAGTTTTGGGTGTCATTTAGGGGGTCTTAGGTGTCGTAATTTTCTAGATTGTCGCCTCTAAGTTTGTGTTGGGGCACCTAGGGTTGTACTGGTGTGCCCTGGGGTGCCCCAGTCTGTGATTTTAGGTGCCCTTGTCGTCATAATTTGTGGTCTTAATTTATTTGTTCTAGGTCAGTCAAAACGGTTACCCCATTCATTCCCCTAGGTTATAGTCGGAAGTTTCGGGTCACTAGTGTGGAAATTTGAAGAAGAGATCCCTATATAAACATAACATACTCACTTCATTATGGGAGGACATCTTACTATCAAGGGCATCTATCTACTAAGGAAAGGTACTAAATTTGGGCATATTCTACATCTACATCACACAAGTGTAGGGGGAAAGGGTTGTATTCTTTCCATTACATCCACCCTTTACATTCTACATCTTGTTAGTTCCCCTTATTACCATGTCATTAGCGTTAGGGAACCCTAGGATAAAAATTGCACACACACGTACATAGAACTACACTCGGTCTAAAATGTAGTGCAATGCTTAGTCACAAGACCACTAGTTCGGAAATTGAGGTTATTCCAACCTTTTCATATGCATTTTTTTTTAGGAATTGATGCTTTAAATAGGGTTTTGTAGGTAGATCTTCATACAATGTTTACTACAACATAGCTAACATTATTGTGACACTCGTGCAATAGGGGAAAAGGTGTTACAGAGATATTGCACCACTGTTAAACTCTCAAGTTCTGAGCTTTCTTGTAGTCTACAATACCTAAATTATAGATCAGGTCACCTCGGGGTGCCCCAGTATTCTCCCAAGTGCCTCAGTACAGAAAAACATTCATATCCTACCCTTCCCGAGGCCACTTAGTTATAGCCTTCCCGGTTTGCATACCAGTTGTTGTTGCCCTCAAAATCCCCTTCATTTTGAAGGACAAATTTGAAAATTTTGAGTTGGTGCCTTAGAGAAATTCGAGATTTGAAGTTGTTAAAATCCCTCAGTCTGTGTGGTCTAATAAATTTCCCATATTCCTATCTGAGCACGTGAATTTTCTCTGGTTGCCTTCATTGGATAAAATTTCCAATCTCTTCTATGGCTGTGGATCGTCGAACGTTGTGTTGTTTCCAATTCCTTTGTTTGTGAAAGAATTTTAGAAATAAGGCATGAAATGGAGGAGCTTTCTTCTTCTCTATATTTTTCACAGTCAGGATGACGGGTGTTTCTTCACCATTAAATTTTGACCTCAGCATTCGCATGTACGTGGACGTTGCTAATTGGAAGCAGTTGTACAAACTCTTTTTGTGAATTTGTGATTTTTGTCACTTGGCAGAAAGGTTAGATTAGCCCCATAGCCCTGAAAGAACCTGATTGGTGGAAAGTATGAAGGTGGACCAGTAGAGGACTTCGAGGTTTTGTGCCTTTTTCATCAAAAAGGGTAAAAATCATAGAAGTGAACCGAAAGCCCGCAACCCATCAGATGTGGACACGTGTGGATTTTCAAGGTAAAAAATTCAAAGAGGAGGTATGGGCTAGCGGAGAAATTTGAGCCATTAAGTTTTTATGGTTAAAAAAGACTAAAGTCAAAAGATAAGCTGCGACCCCGCCACCAATCAGATGATGCCACATATTCACGTTGAAAAGTCAAATCATCCCGGCAGACCAAAATGTCAAAAATTTCCAAATCTCCATAAAAGTTATAAAATTTGAAAAGCTTGCCCGTGCCCACTCAAATCATTTCTTGCCACGTGGATGAATTAGATTCAAAGGTGTAAAATCAATATCAATGGTCCATATTTAAACTTGCGAAAGAATGTAACAATTACAATATGAAAATATGGTTTTTTCACCATTTCCGTTTCTCTGCAAATTGGGAATTCAAAATGATCCAAATGATTTGGATAAGTTGTAACCGATTCTTGCCATGATATGGAGAATTTGTAACCATTCCTTACGAAGCGAGGGAGAAGTTATAACTATTCTGGTGATTTATTTAATGGGTTTTCTACTCCATTGTAAAGGGCTGACACTCACAGAGTGGATCCTAATACTCTTGAAATGTAACAGATTCAAAAATAATCAATACAAAAGCTCTATCCCCTTTCTATCTTCTTCCATTCTCTCTTCTTGCTCACTTGAGCCTACGAATCATTTAGTCTTTTTTATAAGAAACTTTTTGTTCTTGCTGATACGATTCCTAGAACTTTGTGTCTATGGAATGGTGTATGTGATTCATGGAACTTTGTGTCCATGTATTATATCTATTATGAAGTCTAATGATTCTATTATATATTTCCTTTATTCAATACGTATAAGGGTTTTCTTTGCTCTCTAATTTCCCTAAAAGTATTGTATGTTCTTCCTCTCCTATCTCCTAAGTCTTCTAGTCTTTGGTATTGATAATCTCTGGGGCTTAAAACACTTCGAAGTATTTGGCCTCCTCACTTTGAAAGTTACATATTTACATGCAAGCCTTTTTGCTTGCCTCCAATAAGGGAACCTCTCCCACAAAGAGGAGGGACTTGTTGTCCCCTAACTGTGGTTACATCCAAAGTGAAAATTTGAAACCCAATAGTTTTTGGTGACTCCGTTGGGGAAGAAATATACTTTTCAATTTTTTTAATAAAAAAGAGAGAGGAACAACTTCATGATCATGTTTGATCTAGAAAATCTGTGATGTACCAGTGGAAAAAAGACCACCACCTTCCCTAGAGCAAAGGTAAAATGAAGAACACTTGTTGGCCCACCTCACCAACAAGTGATAGTGATAGTGATGAGGATGATGATGGGGATATCCCCATTAAAATATTCCAAGCTCCAGTTAGTCCAGAAGAAGCTCAGTTTCTATAGAGATTTTATGGCGGTGTAAATCCAAGTTTGCTTTCACAAGCATTGCTACAACCTGTTGAAGACAAGCAAGAAGGGAAGATCTTTCTAGATTGTGCCAATATTCCATATGCCAAGAAGAAATCCACTATTGTACCTGTGCTATCTCCAACAAATAAACTACCAATACAAGAATGGAAGGAGAAACTGAAACAAATTGTTGCATGTGACGACCCAGTGATTCCATATTTGTGGTCTGAATATCAAGAAAGTGTTGCAAAAGGAAGGAGGATGAAAATAGCACCTGCAGATGATATAAGTTCCATACAATTAATGAGAGTAATAAAAAGGCCATACAGGCAGTTCCAGGCATGTGAGAAGGTAAAAAAAGTTGAGGAATACTCAGTCAAACAGTTTGAGGCACCTTGTGACAAAGAGGAGAACATTCAAGTTCTAGAAGCTGCTCATGATGATTCTCCACATTATTAGGTATTCATTCCTCAGCATTATTTCAATCCCACCAATGAATGTCTTCTTGTTTCTCCACTTGATGCATGTCAATTTTATATTCCTTCAAATAATGAAGAAGACAATAAACTTAAGGCTTCCTTTCAACCTAAAATGGAGTCTGTAGAAGATATGGCATGTGCCAAGGTTGAATGTCCTTGTTTTGAAAAATGTGACCCTATGCTAGTGGAATTGAATGCTCATCATGACAAGACGATTTTTTTTTCTCTCTCCTATTCCTGAAAAATCTCAATGTACTGAGATGGAGATCATTGTGGACCATCTCCTTGTTGTTCTAAGTTCTCTCAATGATGAACATGTGCCTGTGCATGAAGGAAATGAAATGGATGGGATGAACACACATGAGCCTTCTTATAATCCTTCAAAGTGAATAGAAAATGGAGAGCAATTCCTGGAGTCTTCTTTACACAACTATGACAGTCTTGTCTCAGCTCCCCTTTCAGAATGAAAACAAGAGAAAGAGGATGATGTTCTTGATCAATCTTTACCTAGTCTGGTAGCTTTTCAATTCCTTGCTAATCATGAAGACAAATCAACCATGCAGCTTGTACCAAAGATTCATGATCTTCTTGAACCAGTTGCTGATTTTGCAAAGGTAGCAGGTATGTTCTTTAGAGACGTGGTAAAGATTGTGATGGGTCATTTTATTGCTCCAATCATTTAACCAACATAATCTTCTGTCAGTGTCATTTTAAACCAGAGTTGTTTCCTAGGTTGTATGCAATGGAGTCATATGGAACCAATGATCTGTTGATTCTGTTGGGGGGTTGCTTAGTTTAGTGAATAATATATGGAAATATAATACAGATATACAGAATTGAAATACAAATCTACAGAATTCAACTGTTTATGATGAAAGAAATTAACATCTACTCTTCTACTTGAAACTTAAATGTGCACACACTACTTTAACAAATGAAATTACAACTGTATAAATAAAGCTAGCAGAAAGTGAGATTAATTGTTAATCAGATATTGCATAAAGTAAACATCTATTCTAAATGAAATCCATAATGAATAAAAAGAATACAGTTAATCAAAGCATGCATGTAATGTCCTGAAACAAGAATTATAGTAAAACTTATCAAAGAACTGTATGCGTAAATGAAATCAAAATAACCTCTTATCTCCTCGGTCGAGTGGGCCCTTGCTCTTCCTTGGGATAGAGGAACTAACAACCTTTGATTCTCAAAATGATGCAACTTTCATTAACTCCAAATAAGTTCCATAACATAGATAGGAGATAGCAATGCAAAATCCGAATGCAGATAATCTATCACAATATATCGAAAGTAGTTCTAAATATGTTATGAAGACGGAGTTTTCGTATAGATACTGACAGTTACAAAGTTTTCCATTATAGGCGACATTAATATCTTCCACCAAATACTAACTGAAACTCATAAATTCCTACGAGCAGTTAGAAACAAGCCGTAAACTAATAGGTCAACTTGGTGGAAAAATTCTCCTGCCTCTTGCTCCAGATTCGGATTCCATAATTGCCAACAACATCCATCATTTCCTACACACATCATCACATTTTACCTCACAAAGACAGTTAGTAGGAGGTTCATATGATAATTGGTTTACATAAACTATAACAAGGAAAATGCATTAAACTCACTAAGATATAACTATACAAAACATCCCCATGTATTAACCAGTCATATCTAAATGGAATTTTTTGGTTTGAAGAAATGATATAAATGAGCCAAACAATGCACTCATCAGATTGCACCTAATGGCGAACCATCTAGTACCTTCTTCCAAATTCCTCTTTAAGATGGTTGCCAAGGAGATTCAATGGAATTTTATGTTCCTCACGAGATGTGCCATGATGATAATTGCCATTTTCATTCATATGCATGCATCATTCCATCAAAGCAAGGAGTTGACACATTTCAGGTTGGATTTTCCCATGGATCTAGTTGTGAGAGTTGGGTGATGGGTAGTAATCAGCATGAAGGAAATCAAGGATCATACAATACTTTGTATGACACTATTCATCCACAGAGAAGGATCCTCAGGAAGATATTCAGTTCTTCACAAGCACTTAATGTGTTTAGTATGGGGTATTGCTATCTGGATGGTCTACTATCTTCAATTTTTATTTTCAAGCCACATAGTGTTCCCATGATGTTCGGGTGCACTTAACTACTCATCTTCAGTTCAAGGATGCCTCATGATTTCACCACTTTGTTCCATAAAGGTATTTACTTTTCTTAGCCTGTCTCTTGAGTTGTGTAGGTTTCATGCAACCGTTCCTCTTCCCCTTGTAAATATCCCCTTATTTCTTTGTATATAATTTCCCTGTTTTGGCTTGTTTCCCTTCTTGTTCCTTGCTGTGTGTGGTGTTTTGTTTTTGGATATCCCTATTTTGGTTTGTTTCCCTTTGTGTGTGTTGTCTTTTGCATTGATTTTCTTTTGAATCCATTTCCCAATGAACAAGACACTGATATGTTTACCCTGGAGTTTTCTATGATCCTTGATCTTGCCTCATTTCTTTGTTCCAAGCCAAATCACCCCCAAATGGATCCAACTGTTGTCGCCCTCAAAATACCCTTAATTTTGAAGGAAAAATTAAAGAATTTTGAGTTGGTGCCTTAGAGAAATTTGGGCTTTGAAGTTGTTAAAATCCCTCAGTCTACGTGGTCTGATAAATTTACCATATTCCTATCTGAGTGCGTGAATTTTCTCTGGTTGCCTTCATTAGATAAAATTTCCAATCTCTTCTATGGATGTGGATCGTCAAACCTTATGTTGTTTCCAATTCCTTTGTTTGTGAAAGAATTTTAGAAATCAATCATGAAATGGAGGAGCTTTCTTTTTCTCTGTATTTTTCACAGTCACGATGACAGGAGTTTCTTCCCCATTAAATTTTAACCCCAGCATCCGCGGGTACGTGGACATCGCTAATTGGACACGGTTGGATGGACTCTTTTTGTGAACTTTTGATTTTTTCCACTTTGGAAAAAAGGTCATATTGGCCCCACGGCCCCGAAAGAACCTGATTGGTGGAAAGTGTGAAGGTAGGCTAGAGGAGGACTTCGAGGTTTTGTGTCTTTTTCATCAAAAAGGGTAAAAATAATAGAAGTGAACTGAAAGCCTGTAACCAATCAGATGTGGACATGTGTTGATTTTCAAGGTTGAAAATTTAAAGAGAAGGTATGGGTTGGCAGAGAACTTTGAGCCATTAAGTTTTATGGTTAAAAAAGACTAAAGTAAAAATATAAGCCACAACCCCGCCACCAATCAGATGATGCCACGTATTCGCGTTAAAAAGACAAATCGGCCTGGCAGACCAAAATGTCAAAAATTGCCAAATCTCTATAAAAGTTATAAAATTTGAAAGGCTTTCCCACACTCGCTCCAATCATTTCTTGCCACGTGGATGACTCAGATTCAAAGGTGTAAAAGCAATATCGAAGGTCCATATTTAAACTCGTGAAAGAATGTAACAGTTACAATATGAAAATATGGTTTTTCTGCCATTTCCGTTTCTATGCAAATTGGGAATTCGAAATGATGTGAATGATTTGGATAAGTTCTAACTGATTCTTGCCATGATTTGGAGAATTCGTAACCATTCCTTGCAAAGTGAGGGAGAAGTTGTAATTGTTATGGTGATTTATTTAATGGTTTTTCTACGCCATTGTAAAGGGCCAGCTCTCACATAGTCGATCCTAATACTCTTGAAATGTAAAAAATTCAAAAATAATCAATACTAAAGTTCTTTCCTCTTTTTATCTTCTTCCATTCTCTCTTCTTTCTCACTTGAGCCTGCGAATCATTTAGTCTTTGTGATAAGAAACTTTGTGTTCTTTCTGATATGATTCTTGGAACTTTGTGTCTATGGAATGTTGTATGTGATTCATGGAACTTTGTGTCCATGGATTATATCTGTTATGAAATCTAATGATTCTATTCTATATTTCCTTTTTTCAATACGTATAATGGTTTTCTCTGCTATCTGATTTCGCTAAAAGTATTGTATGTTCTTCCACTCCTATCTCCTAAGTCTTCTAGTCTTTGGTATTGATAATCTTTGGGGCTTAAAAAAATTTGAAGTATTTGTCCTCCTCACTTTGAAAGTTTCACATTTACATGCAATCCTTGTTTCTTGCCTCCAATAAGGGAACCTCTACCATAAAGAGGAGGGACTTGTTGTCCCCTGACTGTGGTTTCATCCAAAGTGCAAATCTGAAAACCAACAGTGTAATACATTCCAATACACAATGAGGTAAGTTATTTATATGCTAGTATCATATCCCTCTTATTTCCATTATTTTGATATATTCAAATATTAAATAATAAAAATGGGTCTTGCATTCCAATATAGCATTTAGTTTCTATTTATATTATCTTATAAAATAGATTAAAAACCCCATAGAATTTCTATTTACAGTTGATCAACTAGTCATTGCTATCCTCCTTATCGGTTGTCAAATATCAAGGTCTCCTTTTTGTCCTTATCATTGAATCAATGGACATAATGATAATGATTTATATGCTTTACAATGAAAAATCAAGCATCTTGAGTGTCATGGTTTTATCTCATTCATTGTGCAACATTATGTTACATGCTCAAATTTAATTGTCTACATCCCAATGGGTTCTTAAATCTGATTTATCTATATCTAATGAGCATCATGTTATCACTTCTAATTTTATTCCTTCTATCACTCAAGCAATACTTATACAACCCAATCAAACTAAGCAATCACTTCTCATAGGGCATTCATCCATCACCTCCTTATATTAAGTCTTCTTCCACGTCACAACCTCCTAATCAGCCACCTCTCAAAATCAATCGGACACCACATCCACACAAATATTCTAAAACATTACCAAATAAACAACCAATCAATAAGCAATAAACGTGAATTCTAGGCTGGCCTCTTTAAAATTCCTTTGTTCAACCCTGCTATCGAACATTGATCCTAGTTAGCATTGTGATAACAATATTATTTCTTATGATACATTTCAAACTCCATTTCTGTCATAATTTATTTCTTACATCATCACATAGCTCTCCATCATTTACAGACTTAGGGGGCATCATAGATTATTCCCTCCTTCCATTGTTATCAAATTTTAATATCATCTCATACAATTTATGTTCCATGCTTAAATTTCTAATATGTCATATGCATCATTAAAACCCACTTGATACACTTGTATCATCATTACCCTATGATGCACTCTCATGCTATGGTTCAAACTTGATTGTTGAGGGAATATTGGGTCAAAGAATATAAGTGTGTCCCATTAGGTGGCAAAAAATATTTAAAAATATGAATAGTAAATAAATATTGAAAAATAAAATATAAAATTCTAAAAATTACGTAAATTCTCGATGCCCTATACCTTGGTATTTATAAGCTCTTCTAAAAATACATTTTTGGTCATTTTTATATGTTTCTAGTCATGTTTTGGTTGTTGAATGTAGATACTAAGTCATGCACTTTGGGTATCTATCTAGTCCTGATCACATACTACTATTCATATGATTCCTAAGTAAGAACAATATTAATTGACCTCTTTCTTTGGCCATCTTTTCTTGTTTTCCATTTCCACTTTTGGTCTAAAACTCATTTTCTAGTCTATATTTTTATACTTTAGCATTTCTCACTCTAGACATCATTTCCCAGCTAGGATGTCAGCACTAGGTGACCCCCGTCCCCTTTGGGCACCCCCAACCTCTTGTTACTTTACTCACATATTTTGGCTCCTTTTTAGCCATTTGGGCATCTTATATTTTTTGTACTCATTCTTTATTTTGGTTAATTACAAAATTCAAGGAAGGGAATAATATAAATATAAATTTATGTGATCATATAAGGGACCAAGCACTAAGCATTAGCTATCACCACCTAAGGTAGCATCCAAGAGTATTCTAAAATCATTCAAGAATCCATCTAACTCCATACAAGGGACAAATGATTGTTACTTCTGCATACACACATAGGAAGGGAAGTTCATTCTTTCATGCACACACCTATATACATCTTTACATCTAGCTATTTCTCACTATCAAGTGTGACAGACATAAGAACTACCTAGGGAACAATTTTGACACACACACACACACACACACACACACACATAGAACTATATTGGTTCTGATATGTAGTGTAACATTTGGTCGTAAGTTGACTTCGTGACATCCAAATACAGTATGACCACTCATTTTCATTCTTTTATTTTTGGGGTTTGATGCACTTTGGGGTTTTACAGGTCATATCTTCATTGTAGGTCACATGCAAAATTTTTGAACTTGGTGCGACATACTAGTGAAAAGAAGTGAAGGAAAACAAACATCTTGTGACCTTGTGAAACTAGTTTCCACAACTTCTGAGCAGACATAGGCACCCAGGGTAGGTCTTTGGCACCTCAGGCACCTCTAACCCTCCATAGGATCCCCAATCTAGGGTATTATGAAACATCCTACATTTTTTTGGGTTTCATTGCGATACTCTGAGTTCCAGTTCCATCTATTTTCCTAGATTGTCACAACTTCGACAACATATCAAAATCAGCTAAGTATTTCCTCTTTTAATATGTAACTAGGCCTTCATACTTTCTAGGCTATCTTGTTTGGGTCAATTTTATACTTAATTGTTAATATTCAAAGTTGTTACATATTTAGAATTAGGCATTTATTTATTCAATATTTTGTTAATCATTTGGTGAACCCATGTTGTTGGAACATTCTTAGGTTCCTCATACTTGATACTTGCTTCTCATTTTTCTAGGATCCTTTATTCATGGCTATCAGTCTATCCATGATTTCTTACTAGCCCATCCTGCGTGTTGTGTTAAAATCAATAATCTTTTGGCTACCACTCCATATTCCTATCAATAATCATCCAAATGTTGTTTATCAAACATTCGTCAATGAATTTTCTCAACAAATTACTTTTCCATATGTTGTAACTAAAAATATTGGTGCATATGAAAATGATCCATCTCAATATATAAAATTCTACAGGCAATAACTTAGGCATCAAGCGCATTATATTCTATACTAGATATGAATTCAATATTTGATCCTCTATCATTCATTCAGGTTATAGGCATTTTTGTAGCTAATCTTAACCCAACATCTCTCATCTTTCTGAGCATATGATTCTACTTTGCAAATGCTTAGGCACTGTCAAACTTTCCAATTTCAGATTCAAGTTTCAGACTATCCTAGTTCCATTTTTTCGTATATATCTTTCTCATAGCCCCTGAATTTCTTACTTCGTATGCCTAGCTTGATGAAACCTGCGAAGTTGTTTCTTATTACTTCACTGACGTCTTATGTTCTTACATGAGGTATCCCTTGTAATGTGCTTGTCCTACCACCCTAATAGTATCACCATTCCAAATTGCAACAACTTATTCTAACATTGAATCAATTCCTCCATTCTTCTATTGTGCAAGGTCATGTATTGTTCCATTTACATGAAAAAATCTGGATAACTTACCTACACTTTATGCCAAACAAAATTTGAAACACATTAAGCATTTTGTTCCATCTACTAGTAACAATATACAACTATCCAACACATAGGCTTCTAATACTAAGCAAAGGTGATTATAGGTTTATGGGGATTTATTGGATACCATACCAATTCATTATGTCTTCCTTAATAACCTACAAATGCAATATCCTTTCACATGAACTATTTTCATAAACAATTCCTTATCCCTCCCACAATTCATATCGACTCCCTCATATGCTCCAAATCACTTTCATGCTCAGTAGATTAAGTTAGCTCATGGGTTAAAACATAATGATATTAGAAAGAAATCTTCCTTATCTTCACATGGGACATGATTTCATTAACTTCTGCTTAATGGCACTCCGAAAATTTTATCCCTCCCAAAGTTCCACACTTTCATTTTTTGCACCATCTTAAGGCTCTTACTAGTCCAAATGGCTTAAACAAAACATATATTGACGATTCATTTTACAAAACAACACATCAACAAGTAACATATGCATGGTTATAAACCCATACCTTATCAGTTGCAAGTTTTCATTCCATAAGAAATGACTTCATTTCTTTCCTGCAAGTCACGGAAAATCCTTAAACTCCAAATTGGATCCCAAACATGGATGTCCACTCAAGCCTTTCCCCGATGAGTAATATGCAAGTGGGCAACGTATACTTACTAACTATTCTTCTCCTTGCAAATTGATGATACATCGCTATTTTGACCTATCTAACTTCCTTCTTACGACACCTTTTTGGTCATTTTTCCTCTTGTAAACCATATAAACAGGTTATTATAGCATCATTCTGACTACATTAGCTTCTTATTCCCTTATAGTCTACTTCTACCATTATCTTCCTAGACTATCAATCCATTTCATTGGATTGATCAGACCTCTCAGAACTCTCTCAAACCCTAATTATCCTCTAAACATGGTTAATTAAACTTAACTATGGTTTATCTCTCTAAACCTAGTCAAAGCTTACTTTGACTTGCTAAAGTGATTTTTAGACTTTTTCATTTGTCCCACATGCACTCAAGTTTCCCACTTTCCTAAATGGAAAACTATAAATAGGGCTAGACCCCCTCCCTCATTTCCAAGAATTCTCTCTTCTTCCTAGCATAAACTATACTATTTTGTTTAGGCTCTAGATTTCATTTCATTTCTTATTATTGAGCTATTTGCTTTGTTTTTTCATTTTATAACACAAACATGGAGTAAAAGGGAAGAACCATTGGCCTTGAAGCCATTAATGGTGAGATCCCTTTCTCTTAAGCACAAAATTGATTGCTTAGATCCTCTTAGGTTCATTATTTCAATCTTTCAAAGAATAGAGTTTAGTTTCATTTACTTAGTTTGCTTGTTTACTTCAAATTAATGTATGCAAATTAGGAACTCTTGATCATTTCTTATCTAATGGTCCATTGATAAGCTTGTTTAAAGCCTTTGGGGATTCTTTAGAGATTCTTTCCCCAAATCTATGGCTTTTTTAACTTTTCATTGAACACATTTGGCACGCCCGGTGGGACACTTATGTCCATCCTCCATTAATGGAGGTCCTTTGAGTTCTTCAAAGTTCATTTTCAAGTTTTTTGGTTCAAATCACTTGTTATTTCCTCATTTCTGTTTCTAACACTAGCTAAATAACCTTCATTTACATATATTTTGTGGGTTTGACATAGAAATAGGATGCTTTGACTAACTGCTAACCTGTTGGCTTTTGAAAATTTTAAAATCCGTGAGTTTTGTAGGTTTTTCACAGGGCACGCATAGGTGTTGTGAAGGGGTGCGTACACGTTGAAACCCCAATGTCCCCATCAGAACAGGTGCACACCTATCTAGCTTGTCCTCATCATTAGAAGTTTCTCTCTATAGGGACACACACATGTCTCCATCGGTGGGTCGGCATCTACATCTCTCTAGACGCATCTGTGTAAATAAAATCAATGTGTAAAATTTTTAAACATTTTCACTTTACTCTTGGGCGCATCCCATTGAGCCTCTAAGCATCCACATCAGGTTGTAAGCCCTATGTCTTTGGATGCATCTGTGTTTTTCATGTATATTCTGGATTTTATTAATTTTCTATGTCACAGGCATATCCGTTGGGTTAGGCACATCCACGTTGAAACCCTAGCACACCTGTCAAAAGGGGGCACGTAGGTGTTGGTATTTTCTATTTTGTAAAGACTTGCCACGCGCTGGTGTTGTTTTAGGTGCACGTACCTTGTTGGCTGGGGCGCGTACCTGTCAGTTTGGGCACATAGGTGTCGGGGTTAAAATTTGAAAACTTTCCACAGTCTGTCAAATCTTTTTCTGATCTTTTGCTGCAGGTTTCTAGGACTAACAAGTTAAAAATAGAGTTTTTCTTTGACATTTTAGTTTGTTTAGTTAAGTGTTTCTCATTTTTTAGATTGAATAGGTTTTGTGAAAGTGCGTATGCTCTCTCCTCGCACCTTCAAAATTGATCTTGGAGATCAAAAACACTTGAACAAACTTTTTATCACATGTTAAAAACACTTGTTTTCAAAGGATAAAGTAATTTTTTATGTGATTTAGTAGGATTTCCACATTGTGTATGCTCTTCCTTCGCACCTTTTGGTGATCTTAGGAATCAAAAGCAAAGTGTAAGTTCTCTTTTTGACATCAATATGTGAACTGGAAAATTACTAAAACTTGTTGTCTACAGGACCCAATGCTTGTCAAAGAAAGGTGTCAAAAACGAAGGGCAAAAACATATAATACACGTGTTTTCTCGCAGGTTGCCAAATGGTGTGCCACTTCAAACCACATTAAGTTAAAAAGATAAAAAACACACCATATTCAAAACACTGTATTGCAGGTTTCAGAAAAGGGTACGTCCCTCTCCGCTCAACTGGAACATAACCCCTTTGGCATAACACCTTAAGCTATAACAATGGGGGTGGTACCAGGAACCCTAAAGTAGTCCACCACTGAGTAACCTCATGGATGAAACAGGAAGCACCTCGCTTACCCACCTGACTAGTATACATTGTGAGTTAGCGTTAAATTGTTTGTATATGGTGACCCCAGTAAGAGTACACGTGGATGCACTATTTCCCACTGTGCTTGAAAGGGGTAAAGTAAAGCTGAGATACTCCCAAATTAGTCAGTGTGACTTTTTGGGTAAATCATGCCACTTAAGACAACTTTGTAACACCTAGTTGAGAGAACTTATTAGGAGGCCATTTTGTCTTGGAGCCCACTTTACTAGTCCTTATCACGTCGAACCACACGAAGTGACAACTTACTTGGAGTCTAAACCTTGTTTTTCGAACAAGGCAAAGAGCCCACTTAAGTTTGACCTAAGTGCCTTTCATCACAGAAATTAGATGAACGTTTTACTTAGCCTAGTTTCTTTCTCATTTTTTCGAATGAGGTGAAGCTCTGCCCAAGTGGAACTTAGTTTATTTTCACCTTTTCTTGATTTATACCCATGCATTCTTACTTCCCATGCTGGAAGTAGGAAGGAGGCATACCTCACGTGTCTTGTTAGAGATAGTGCTGGCCACTTTTTTGTACGTTTACACTCATCCATGTTTGCGGCTGGGTTGTTAAATGACTAAAGTGTGTGGGTGCATTTTCATATCTTTGATAGTCCTTTGATCTTGATTTCAAGATCATCTTCACTATTACGGGTTCGGTTCATCATTCATCTCTTCTTGAGTTTATTAATCTTGCACACATTCTAGTTGCATAATCTTGATACTTACATCATGTTTTCAATCTCTTGGAAACGTGGTATAAGTCCCTTTATTGCGCGGTTATGCTGCTCGCATAATTAAAAAAACTTCTTGTTATACTAGTTACTTGGTTTCAGTTTCGACGTCATCTGAGTCTTTTAGAGAGTGTTGATATCACCATATATATATATATATATCGCAATAATGTTGTCTTGATATTAACACCTTGCTTGCTTGGTTAAAATATCAGGATAATGTTATTACGCTATATCTAGTTGTGACTTCCACTTTTCAAAACACTTAGCTTTCATCGGCACTCAAACTACTTCTAGTATACCTCGTCAGGAGACTTTGTCAATATTGCGTCGATACGTAGGCCTTGTTAGAATCCTAACTTGACCTACATATTGATATAATATTGTCACTATTGGTTTTAGGGTATAGACTTAGCATAACAATACATTCAAGTGATTGGTACATTTTAGTGTGCATATCAGTGTTCTTTGAAAACAAGTAGCATAGTTTGCATCCAAACATTGACTAATAATGTCTAAACCTTCAAAAATGGCAACAAAATCAAATGAATAACTTAGGAGAAAATCCTTTTGACAAGATTCCCATTCAATGAAAACAATTTGGCCCCTCTCTTTTCACAAGTTAAAGACGTGGAGCCTTTAATCGACCATAGTGGAGAAGAGTCAGACTCTTCTGGAGAACAAAAAAGATTAGACCTAGGTAGATTTGAAGAACTCCTATACTATAATAGAGATCAGGTACTCGTAAGAGTCCTCAAACTAGGAGACAAACTTCTGCATGAGCGTGAAGTAGAAACCAAGATCGTTAACCAAAAGACAGAAGAAAAAGTATCATTCTTAGACATGGAAAATCCCTTTGATACGGGTTACGCCTCCACTTCAGGGCGACATCATAACATAGCTGAAGGAGATCCATCATAATGGCCTCATTACAAGGCTGCACGTAAAGTGAAAGTTGAGCATAAAGCCTCACCTCCTCCCAAATTCGATGAAGAAGAGGATCTGTTAGTTGAAGAAGAGATCCTCCAAAAGAAGATTTTGAAATTAAGTCAAAAACTAGCAAATCTAGGCTCCTCAAAGAGAAACATGTACAAAGACATAGACAAAATGAAATCTATCAAGTTTCACTTTGATCCATACACTGATAATACCTTTAAAGTGGCTAAGCCATAACGACCAATGTCAACCACAAAAGAACAAATTATTCAAAAATAATTGCAATCAATGAAAGAAACACTCACTACCCTACAAGAGGGAAACATTTGTAACAGTAGGAAATACTTATATGAAGAGTTGTGTCCTTACCCATTTGACAAAGACATGCTATGGAAACCTTTTCCAAAACATTTCATTATCCCAAAGTTTGACAAGTATAAAGGAAAAGGTGATCCTCGAGATCACATCAAAGAATTTTATATGGCTTGCCAGGAAGTCACATACAATGATAATTTCTTAATACGACTCTTCCCTCATAACTTGGGAGCTTTGGCAATCAAATGGTTCTTTAATATACCCAAAGGTTCTATAACAACATGTCCTGCAGTGGTAGAAAAATTTTGTACGTCACACTACCCTTTTAACATATAAAATGACATCACAATGAATGACCTTTGCAATGCTAAAAAAATCCTAATGAGACCTTTGCGGGTTTCTTACAATGATGGAGAGGGTTGGCTAGTCGCTTCCCTTGTGCCTTACCTGAAAAAAGTTAGTGAGCATTTTTGTTCCTAACCTAAACTTGGAAATAGCCTTTCATCTTCAAATGCATTGTGGCTCTAACTTCGAAGAAGTTATAGAAAAAGGTAGTCAAATAGAAAAATGTCTTATTGCAAAAGGTACACTCAATCCATTTTCAAAGACAAGCATGAAGCTAAATATGTAGACAAACCCAAGTTCTTTAATAAGAACAAACATCATTGGTGATGGCATTACTGACTCCAAAAGAGTCCAAGCTGTGCAGACAGGTCCACTTTTAAAGCTTTCACAAGGACCTCATCCAAAGGCACCTACCAAACATACGTTCACACCACTGATTGAATCGTTGACTGCCATATTAAAACAATTAGATGATGTTAAAGTGATAGAGTATCCAAGCACAACAGTACCATACCCAGAGAATGCTCCAAAACCTGGTTGGTTCAAAGATCATGAGTACTGTGATTTCCATCGTGTTAAAGGACACAAAATGGATAGGTGTTTATGACTAAGACAATATATACAAGACCTCATTGAAGAGGGAAACATCGCTGTAGAGTCTCCCCTGGATTCAGGACAAGGTCCAAACGAGAAGATGGGCATATAAAAAGAACATTTTCCTAATCACGCAAATAGAAAGAAAAGTAAACTAGATCACGGACAAACCTCTAATGATGATAGAATTACTACTTACGTTTATCCTAGTGATGATAATCCCTTTGATTCCCTCATAGGTTGCATTCATTCATTCAATGAACAAGTCAATACTATTCCAAATCTTAGAGAAGAGTTTTGTTGTAGAAACAAGACGTGCTCATCTGATCATACCCGATCCAGTACCAGCTCGCCAGGAAAGTCAATATAATTTGCTTGACTAGCTAGAGAAAACCCCTGCTAAAATATCCATTTTAGATATATTTAAAATATCTACTTATCACAAAGATATACTGTATAAAACATTGCAGAATTCAGGAGTCTCTACTGAGGTAGATCCCACACACCTTCAAGCTATGGTTGCCCATCTTGATCCCGCAGATCATATTACTTTTGATCACAATTCTATCCCACGTAATGGCCCAGAGCATAACCTACCCTTGTATTTAGAAGTGGTAGTTTATCTTTGTAAGATTAAAAGAGTGCTAGTGGATGGTGGATCTGGTCTTAACATTTGTACCTTGAAGCTGGTTAAATAGCTTGGCCATTTAGAAGAAGATCTAGGAGCTAAGACCATTACAATTACAACATATGAAAATGAGGAAAGATAATCAGTAGGTACTATTGTAGTGCCCATGGAGGTAGGCCCAACATGTCATGACACGACCTTTCATGTCCTGGACTTGGATGTACCTTACAACATGATCTTAGGATGCCCATGGATCCATGCCATGCAGGCTATCCCATCGACATTTCATCAATGTATCAAACTATGTCATGAAGGTCATGTAGTTACCATTTTGGGTGACCCTGAACCATTTACGCATTGTCAGGAATTGCACAGTTTCTCTTTTATGGCTTATGAGTGTCCTTCAGTGGATGTTGTTGTCCCTCTCCAAACAGAACACATGAAGAACTAGGTAGACTCAGAATCACTTACACTCTGAAACTAGGAGTTTCCTTCATTATTTAATCCTTTTGCATCATGGGAAGAAACATCGGAAAATTATGGCCCAGGTGAGCCTTTTACTCTTGAACAAGCCCTACTTATATCATATTTATCAGTGTCACCTAGGACACAGGATAAGCCCTACTTTCAATTCAAGAGTATGCGGAAGCCATGTGCTAAACCATTAGATAACTTTGTCTCTAGCAGTATCCTATCTGAAGAAAAGATGTTAGAGGACCCCACCAGTAGGGTTCCAGAAGGAACCATGGCCTCATGCCATCAAGCACCTCAGTATGTCAAAGGTCACCGCATGATGTTTGTCATGGGTTATAAAGGATTTGGGTGTGGAATCAATGCACAAGGCCGGTTAGAGCCTCTTCCCACTCACTGTTTTAAATCTCATAAACATGGTCTTGGGTTAAAATATCAGGATACTCAACCCCTTGAGGTTGATGCCACCTTTTTTGAGTGTGAGGATGTTTCATCTCATTCGGATAGCGATGTGGATTCCCAATGTAGCCTCTATGAGGATCTTGCTTCCACTAACCTATTCCCAGAATCAGCTGTCCTTACCTTATCTGAATCCATCCCTTTAACCAATCATCAAGTTACCCTCGTATATCCTGAACTTGTAGATTGGGATCAAAAACTTCACGTGTCGCTTGACATCTTTTAAAATGATGAGGCATTTACAGAATTCATGGGACTCAGGGATTCTATTCTTGCTGGGGACCACAAGAAAGGATTTAAAATTCAATTAAACACTTGTGCATACTTCGGAGAAGAAGCAGAGATGTGTGGTCATTTGAGTAAGAACATGGTGAATAAGAGTACAAACACTTCAGAGAAACCTGGTAAAAAGGATAAATAAAATCTCACAGTGATAAGATTTTTGAAACACTTGTAGATCAACAGAATGAAGAACACATGGATAAAATAGCTTATCCATTAGAAGATGATGAACATCTACCTAAGGAGGTTAATATCACTCTACCCCTGATCCTACAAGATGGAAGATGCATCTAAGATGCTTATTGAAGAAACTATCAGTGTTAACATTGGTTCAGATGAACAACCCAGAATGATAAAGTTGGGAGCTTCACTCTCGACTCATGAACAAAAGGTCTTCATAGAGTTTTAAGAGAATATGTAGATATTTTTGCATGGACATACATGGATATGCCTAGCTTGGATCCAGCATTAGTTATGCACAACCTAGTTGTGCACCCAGACGCCAAGCCCATCAAACAAAAGTTAAGAAAGATGCATCCTACAGTTGCACTTCTTGTCAAGGAAGAATTGGAGAAGCTATTAGCTACGGATTTTATCAAACCTATTGATTATTCAGACTGGATTTCCAATATAGTCCCTGTACAAAAGAATCCCGTTGGCATTAGGATCTGTACTGATTTCTGCGACATCAAAAAATCATGTCCTAAGGATGATTTCCCCTTGCCTAATATTGATATGATTGTAGATTCCACTGCTGGCTATGAAATGTTATCCTTAATGGATGGTTTTTGGGTTATAATCAGATACAGATTGTAGAAGAAGATCAACATAAAACTACTTTCATCACCCCCGTGGGGGACCTTTTGTTATAAAGTCATGCCTTTTGGACTCAAGAATGTCAGGGCTACCTATCAACGTGCTATGACTGTCATCTTCCATGATATGATGAATGACATTATGGAGGACTATGTTGATGACATCCTAGCAAAATCCAAGAGCAAAGAAGAGCATCTAGGAGTGCTTAGGCATATCTTTCAGCATCTCAGGGATTACAAGGTTCACCTTAATCCAACGAAGTATGTTTTTGGTGTCTTATCAGGAAAACTCTTGGGTTTCATAGTGTCACAGAGAGGGATAGAAGTGGACCCTGCTAAGGTCACGGCTATTACAGAAATGCCTCCACCTACTACTCTCAAGCAACTCAGAAGTCTACAAGGAAATATTCAGGCCATCCTTCATTTTATTTCACAACTTACAGATAAATGTCAATCATTTACACATCTATTGAAGAAGGATGTGGCATTCAAATGGGGACCAAACTGTCATAAGGTGTTTCCATTGCTCAAACAGTACCTTGTTAATCCGCCTGTACTCATGCCACCTACTCCAGGGGAACCTATCCTCTTGTACATTTCCACCACCCAGTTTGCTATTGGTGCACTGCTTTGCCCAATATGACCTTGGCCATAAAGAGAGAGTTGTTTACTATCTTAGTCATACTTTGATTGCTTATGAATTGAATTATCCACAGATTGAAAAATCCTACCTAGGCAGTTGTCTTTACCTTTCAGAAGCTTTGCCATTATCTCCTCAATAATAAAACCAAACTCATATCTAAGGTTGACCCTCTCAAGTACCTTTTATCCAAACCCACCCTAACAGGCCGAATGGCTAATTGGATCATTCTCCTCAGTGAATTTCAGATTGAGTTTGTGAATCAGAAGTACTTAAAAGGATAGGTGTTAGCTGATCAGTTGGCAGAAGCACCTCTACTAGGAACAAAATGTCTTTGCCTAGAATTACCAGATGCATCTATGATGTACATTGAAGAATCCGTAGAATGGCAGGTCCATTTTGATGGATCATTCACTTTTCACAGATCCGGAGCAGGGCTGGTGCTCATCACTCCCACAGGAGAAGTTATACCCAAGGCATTCCAGTTAGGATTTCCTTGCACCAACAAAATTGCAGAGTATGAAGTACTTATTGCTGGCCTCAAATTGGCTATCACTTGGAATATTAAACAACTGTGAGTCATTGGAGATTCAACTTATCATTAAGCAGGTTAATGATGAGTATAAGGTTAAGGATGAGAAACTTATTCCATATAAGAAAATGGTTAAAACCTTAAAGGAATATTTTTCACACAGGTCATATTTGAACAAAAACCAAGATCACATAATAGATCTGCAGATGCTATGGCTACCATTGGTCTCTCTTGCGCATCCACTTGAGGAGAGTAAGATGCCTTTCTTTGTGGAGCATTTAAAAATTCCTGCATATGATATGTCGGAATCATGTTTGGAATGTGAAGTTATTGGTCCTTTATCTCCCTGGTATGAGCCTATCTTTCGATACCTACAAGATGGAACTTTTCCCCCAGACATTACCCACTCTGAAAAGAAATCCCTTATCCATCGTATCACCCATTATACCCTCCTAGGAGGCACCCTTTATCATCGTGGCTATGATGGGAATCTGCTTCACTATTTGGATGTTACTGATTCGATTCACACCATTAAAGAAGTACATAGTGGTATTTGTGGAGTGCATACTAGTGGCATGGTATTAGCTAAGAAACTGTTAAGAGTAGGCTATTATTGGCCTACCATGGAATCAGATTGTTGTAACTTCGTAAAGAAGTGTGAACTTTTTCAGAAGTATGGTAATTTAATACATGCGCTAGCACAGGATTTGCAGCCTATTACAACGCCTTGGTCTTTTTCTAAATGGGGTTTAGATCTCATAGGGAAGCTCCATCCTTCTTCTTCAGATGGTCATACTTACATTATCACTACCACTGAGTACTTCACTAAATGGGTAGAGGTTGTTCCTCTCACTTATGTCACCGGTGCGCAGATATCCAAGTTCATCATGAACCATCTCATTTTCCGTTATGGTATCCCCTCATCCATTGTCACTGATAATGGTAAATATTTCAAGAACAAAATGGTTAAAGCCTTGTGCCAACACTTTCATATTCATCTTAAGTGGTCTACCCCCTATTACCCCCAAGGTAATGGACAAGTAAAGGCTACCAATAAAAATATTGTATGGATCATGGAGAAAATGGTCAGTAAGACTGGTCGTAATTGGCACTTACAGATACATCCCACCCTCTGGGCCTATCGAACTTCCATCCACACTCCTACTGGTGCGACCCCATATTCACTTGTCTATGGCACTGAAGCCATCATACCTTTGGAAGTGGAGCTTCCCTCCCTGAGAATATCTCTTCAGGACTATCTTGATAAAGATGAGGACTACAGAGTTGCTCGCTTTGGTAGAGTTGGAACTATTAGATGAAAGGCATATCAGAGCTCTCAATCACTTGAAAGTGTATTAGAATAAAGTATCCAGGGGATACAACAAACGCATCATTCATCGGAATTTGATGTAGGTGATCTAGTTCTGAAATAAAATCAGAAGAACACCACCAAAGACAGAGAAAAGAAAGGTAAGTTTGAAGCTAATTGGCTAGGCCCTTATGTGGTGGTTGCTAAGTATGGATCGAGAGCTTATAGACTTGCCTAATCAGATGGTGAAGAACTTCTAGAACCTATGAACGTGATGCACCTCAAGCACTTCTATGCTTAAGCATGGTGAGAATATCAGATAAGAACTAAAAAATAAAAACTAAGAAAAAACAAGAAAAAATGACAAAATTGAGAAAAGAAAGAAAAAGTAGGTCATCCACATGTGAAAACCACACAATTGTGGCATAGTGGGCAGGTCCTTTTGTGAAAACTAGTTTCTGGCACTCAAGGAAGATCCCTCATTCACAAGTTACTCTTGCTTCAGGATGGGTAACTCTCACTTCTTTCTAGGAATTCAATTTCCCTGGCTAGGTCTAAGAATCTTACCCAAGCTCCCTTGCAGGACCTGTGATCTGGTTTGCTCTATGTCTCTTTGTATACCCATCTAACACTGGGGGAACCTTCACATTCTACTTCCTCATACATACGTGTGTAGCATTCTGCCTTTTGTATATTCCCACATCACATTGGGGGCATCCACGCTTCTTTGTTCTTGTACATTGCTTTCAGAACATGACCTTAGAAAATACAAAAACATTTGGAAAAGGGTACACAAAAACCTAAACATCTGGAAAATATCCCTTTTATGGATGTGGCTATGTTATTTTCACAACGTTATCTTAGGGAAACTTAATCAACAACGTAAACCGTAGCCTTGAAAATTTTATCTTTCGAGATAACCCAAAAACATTAGAAAATATATTGATGTTGTCCCGCAAAAACAAAGTAGTATTTAGATTGCTTTTAGTTGGTGGTTTGTATAGTTTTGATGTAACTTAGCCCGTTGTATTGTTTGTTATTTGAATGATTCATTCACTTACCTTATATTGAATCTTTTTTTATTTGATTGTGTATTACATTGCATTCATTTCAGGGCTTTCATACTTGTCAAATATTATTGTATGTTTATTTGTTTGTTGTGTGCATCTATTAGAATTCATTTTACTTTCTTAGATTAGATGTCAATTTAATCTACCTTGTTAACATTCATGAATTTATTTTAGTTGCATTGTGTTGTGTTGTTTTGTATGAGTATATTTGTTTAGTTTTGTTAACTTTTGCTTGTGTGTTTGTTTTGCACAGCTATTTATTATCACATCTATCATATATCATTTCATCACATTTATCAACATCATTCACTACATCATATATATACAAAAATGCTAAGTATTACATCATGCATGTATGCTAAGCTAATCATCATATATCGTATCATCAATGGGGGCAAGAGGGGTTGCGCATGATCACAAATCTATCCCCCCCCGCACTAATATCATCTAGTATCATCTCAAGTACTAGCAATATGGAATCAGAACATCTCATAAATCAGCTACACATGATATCAACTGCAAAATATATCATTGCTATGAAAGGAAATGTGTACATCTCTACATCTAAGGTATATCACATACAGTAAAGAAAAAAGAAAAACATCATCATCAACCATAGCAACATATCAGAACAAGAAATGTGTATAAAGATCATCAAAGTATCCATATCACATGTATATCAAAAATATCTATCTCAATAGTTTGGTATATACAAAATCATTTGTCCATCTGCCATAAAAAAGGAGTGTGAACCAGATGCTAAGCTTGCATACAGAGGCATGATAATACATCAAAGCTACATATAATTGATCAAAACTGAGCCTTCATCAAGAGGCATCTGAAAAATAAGGAATGAATCTATACATGGTCAAAAATCATAGACACTGGAATGTTATTGATTTGATCTTTTATGATGCATGTGGTCTACTGGTGAACATTTGATGATGATAATTGTATACTTTTGACATGGTTATTTATCTTTAAATTATGACATGTGCTATATTTAATCATATTGAGTAGAACTTGATAATTGGATTAACGTGATGATCGTTTTGACATAAATGAAATGTGGAATAGAAATGTGCTAGAAAGTGTAAGTGACATCGTATTTTCATAGATGATAGTAAATCATGTGTCGTTTATTTTAGATTATATTGTATATTTGGCATGAATGTTTTAATGCGGCCAACAGGCCGAAGGAGGTATTCTTTGTTCTGCAGGTATATTATATTCACAACAATATTGGGGAGTGGAGAACAACACACATCGGAATTCAAGAAGAATCCAACTAAGGTCACCATGGCAACAAGTAATTGTGTGTGCGTTAGAATTATTTGGTTAGGGGAAAATTGTGACCTAGGGATCATGTGTTGTTTTGTTTTAATTTTCCCTTTTTTTATTATGTTAGTATGTGTTTCTCTTAGTAAGTGAAATTTTACTTGTGTTTATTATTCATATTATTTGGATTGGTGTTTACCCCTTTATTAGTCATGGGTTGTAGTGTCTTAATTAAGCTAATTTGAATTTGTCATAAACTAATTAAAAGATATGACCAAAAGAGAGTTCATTTATTAGGCTTGATTTACTTTGGATTTTGTGTGGATTGATGTGTGTTTTGAATTTTGAGTGTAGCACACTCTACCCCACATGGGAATCTAGAATTTGGCCTTAGAGGCCAAATTTGAAAGCTTGTGGGACAAGTCAAACTTGTCCCACACCTCTTAAAACCTCATGCCAACCCTACCTATGGGTTGGAAGGCCAAATTTAGGGTCTTTTAGGTGTTTTGGGGGGATAAAAAGGGTAAAATATTAATTGCACTTTCTTTCAAAAATTTAATTTTGTCCTTTGGAGGAGTGGGCTTAGATGGAGTGTGTAAGGTGCTTGCCTTTCTTTCAACCACTTATTAATGGTGCATTGGAATATGAGGTTGACCAAGTGATGTGGAGTGGAGGGAAAGGAGGTGGCATCCTACTTGGAGCCACATCATCCCTCCCTCTCTTTTTTCTCTATTTATTTGATCCTTTTGTTTGTTTTGGGGGTTGGAGGTTTCTTTTTTAGTCTCTTGTATTTTGGAGAGGAGAGGATTTTGAAGGAGTGTGTGGATTTTTGGAGCTTGTTGATACTTGTGGGAATTTTGTTGGAGCTTGTGGATGCTTGCTTGACATTTGGAGGGAATTGAGACTTCATACTTGGAACAAGCTCTACCATGGAAAGGTAGGAGCTTCACCTTTGTTTGTATTATGTTTCTTTTTTGTTATATGAAGGTATATATATGTTGTGTTGAATGTTGTTGTTTGAAATGCTTGTTGGGAATGGGTAGAATGCCTAAGTTGGGAGTGGGAGGAGACTATGGGGAGTTTATTTGAGGGAGGCATAATTTGTCGGAAAGTATAAGAGTTTACTTTCTTGTAGAGGGAGTTTGGGTTGGGAGCCCAACTAGTATGAGGAATTCTTGCATTTCTTCTTGTTCTTGTTATGAGGGAGGCATAAGAGTATATGGAGGTATAAGGGGTACTTGAGGGAGGCATAACAATTGTAGGGGATTTGAGATATACATTGGAGGCTTTTAGGTGGGAACCCATTCCCATTGTGAGGCATAAGTGGCCTCCCCATAGGTCTTACTCTTTTGGCTTCTTGATAAGTCTTGTTATATTGTTGTTTTGTTTATTCTTCTTGCTTGTGTTGCTGTTGTGTTTAAATGTGGATGGAATGGATTTTGAAACTATTTTGTTAAGTATTGTGGAAGCTAGTAGTTTCCATGAGTTCAAATATTCTCCCATTGTAATGTGGTTGGGGCTCAGGGACCAATGGAGAGGATGGCTTCTCTTCTCCATTGGATATCTTGGTTGGGTGGAGAGTGTTACCTCTCCCCCTATTTTTTTTGTGAATCTAAAAATTCTTGGAGGAGCTATCTAGATGGTGTTTGGAGCTTGGAGTCTTGTTGGTAATCATGTGAAACTTCTTTAGTATTTTTACCCATTTAGAGTGGAAGAACTTGTAATAATGTACTTCATTCTTGTATTTACATTTTGTATTATTTCCCACTTAAGTGGAAGACATTGTATTAATATTTGGGAAGAAAATGTATTGATTGATTGATATTGAAGTCATATTGAATGTAGAAAAAGGGAAAGAAAGATCTATTTTGTAAGTTAATTTTTTGTGAACTTAAAAAGGAGTTATAAAGGGAGAAAACTATATAAATTAAAAAAGGACATAGTTTAGAATAAAGTTAAAGAAAAAAACTTCATAAAGGAAACGTTGTAGTGCTTAGGTTGTGGCCCCCCTTTTGGTATTTGGTTAAGGTAGGGAGGGGGTGGTGTAGGCGACCCCGTCCCCATAAAAAAAAGCTTTAAATTTAAATATTTTAAAACCCCGAAGGTGGGAGGGTACCCATTACCATAGTTATTGCGGCCCAACAAAAGCCTGGTAAACCTGCACATTTCCTCCTTGTCGCGGCCTATTTGTGGCATGATATATATATATATATATAAGTAAATACAATTGGATTTAAATGTATATATACACATAGGTTATATATATATACTTAAAACAAAATGGAAATGCATGCTAAATATAGTTTTCTAATGAAATGGGCAAAACCCACAAGCCCATTTGGGCAGATCAAAGAGAGCTAAGCTAAATAGAGTAAACACATTTAAAACCTTGGGAGAGGGTGTGAACAACATATAGAAAATAATACAACTTGTAAGCCTCTCCAAAATCTTGGAGTGCCTCTAATGGCTTCCCTTCCTTCTCCTTAACCTATAAAACCAAAAGAGAGAAAAATAAACCAAATGAAATGAGGAAGAAAACTTCATAAGAATACTTTAGGGTTAGATTGCATATTTCCAAATAAAAGGCCCAAATTGAATCCATCCAAGGGATGAGATTCATCCATACAAAAAGTAGGTAGGGAGTGGGTGAGTGGAAATTACCCTTTTTAATTTAAATGTTTTGATTTCAAAACATGGGTTGACTTTTAAGGGGTCATTTTATGGGGTGAGGGAGTGGTATTATAACCCCATGTAAATGGGGACCTTGGTTATTAATTAAACCTTGTAGGATTAAATACCCAATCATTTATTTTGGCCCCTTAACCCTCTAAATGTAACTATGGAATATTTAACTATTGTAGGAATTCAATTGTTTATTAATATTAACAGTTAGAGAGAATTTAACCATGATTGGGCTAATTTTTACAATTAGTTTTAATGCAAGATGAATAATTTGTTATAACGGGAAAAATGTTATTAATTAAATTTAATGGACCTTAAAGCATTAAGGTGACAACTGTAGTTTCGAACCCTATTTGAGGGCACCCCCTTCAAAAAAATTGTTCCATATTTTTTTTCTAACTAAACCTAGGTTG